>RJWM01023392.1:0-32239 GCA_004363535.1 Dasyprocta punctata
TTCTGACAGTCATCAGATCTCTATTATCAAAGTATTAGCAAGAAGGTATGCTCACATTAAATTATTAATGTATTCCTATGGTAAATCTAAAAGATGCACACATGATGCCTTTCCCCAGCATGTACATCTGAACACTTCACACACATCTCTCCTCATGTGCTTATTTCCGCCCCTCCGCTGCCAGCTTAGTGACAAACCCTGAAACATACTGCCTAAAGGCATAACAATTCCAACTACAAAATGCACTTTTCTGTCAATTATAACAAAAAGATAATTAAATGCAGTCTAAGTTACTACCTCTAGTTTTTTCATACATTATCACCTCTGGACATCTATAAAGCTTAGATACTGTGCAATGGAGTATGAATTCTGTGCACTATAAGCCCAAGTTTTTTATGTCAAAAACACAAGTACAATGCTATGATTATAATGATATGGTTAAAATCATCTTCCAGATACTAAGAAACCAGCCAAGAGACCTTACCTCCCTCATCTTCCCGTTTTGCTCTTCTCCTCTTCAGTGTCTATCTCAGGACCACATTTTGCTGTAAGAGATGACTTTAATAAAGCTCACTTCCAAAAGACAGTTATTCCTAAAAACTGGCAAAAGAACATTTATATACAGGGATTACTTGCTACTTCTAACATAACTTGGGCACCAGGACTTATCCTTTAATACCCAGCAGTGCTAACTAAAAGGTACATAGAGAACCATGGCAAGACAATCTGAACTCAGTTTCCCTGTCTACATACTTTTCATTCTGCACCCCTTGAGTAGTCAGCATAATCTCCATGACATCCCCAATGCACTCCATTCCCCAGATACAACTATCCCTGGGAAGCCACAAAAAAGCACGTAAAACATGTTACATTGGGCCTTGACTTTTTACCTGTGAGAACTTTAAGCATCTAGAAAGACTAGATGTGCCCGATGAGAATTTAAGTGTCCCGTATGTATAATAGCATTGAGTAAATTGCACATATATTCTTAACAAAGACTATAATTTTAAAGTGTCATCTGAATAGGAACACTGTGGTCTAGAATAATTCATTTTTATAGCGCCTATTTGAACACTTGAAATGTGAAAATATCCTGCTTAACTAGTACTGTTGAGGTCAGCATCTTCCAGGGCCATTTAGTAGAGGAGAAGGTCATTGTAAACTAAAAGGTGACCCAAAAACCATGAGAAAATGTGCTTCTAACTTACCAATATTGATAGAGAAAATAGCATGGACTACTTGCTTGGGTTTTATGTTTTTGAGCTTTCATAATTTTAGTAATTGTTCTTATATACACTAATATGAAGCTAAGAATTCTATATGCATTTCTTAAATTTAGGCATTTTGAATCTTTTACTCATGTCACAGAAATCTGACAATTTTTTTTGTCTATGAAAGGTTGTTATATTTCACATGCTATTTCCAGACCCAAACAGTGCTATGCATGCGTATATATACACGTATGTATTATACATTTGAAAAGAGAATAATTGCTAGTTGTCTTATATGGTCTATTATATTAATAAAATTTGTAAATGCTTAAACTTTTCTGTGAAGAGCGTGATATCTATAGTCTATCACTAGTTTAAAATTGGCAACAAGGCAAAAAACGGAACTTTTGGGATCTCAGCTCAATTTTCCTATCATTTCCTTCAGTATCTCAGTCTCGGCCAATGATGCCTTTATCTTTTCGTTTTCAAAATGTAAAAAGCTTGAATGAATATTATAATCTTAATAAAGTCTCAGTGGAGCAATTATGTAAGGTTAAATCTAAAGAATTTTCTTATTACTACATGAACAGACCCTGTGAGATACTGTTCTGATCCACCATTTCAGCTGCTTGTTACAGATGAAGACGGTCTCTAACCACCAGATTTCTTTCAGAAGTCCCTCAGCAGATGAAAGCTACATTGCTTTTGCAGGATAGTCTCAGAACTATAACTAAAAGAAATGATCTGGTGAAAAGTTTTATCACTTCATCTCAATCTGGGACAGAGTTCAAAGCTCTGTCTGTTTCCTGGAAATTTAACCTTCTTGGGCAAGTAGAATCAGAAGTGATTGTGAACACAAGTGCTAAGATGGGATCTTAGCCCTGGTCTGTTCATTCCTGCAATCCTCTGGCTTTTGAACCACATGATTAGTGGTAGTTCACAGACCTCTTATCATGAGGAAGGCAATCGCTAAAATTTTTACTATAAACAAACTGACATGGCACACCAGCATGATAGAAAAGTACTACTTCATGTCATTAGTGAGAATTTTGACAGTTATGGGGCAGGGAAAAAGTGTAACTAAAAGGAAACTAAAATTGGACGGTTATTAGTTAAGATCACTTAATGTTCAGTGGACGTACAATTAAAAGATGAGAACAGCAAACTGTTCATTGAAAAAGAACTTATTTCTCCTGCATGCAAAAGGTCTCCTTTCCACAACTAATGAGCAGAAAAAAGAGAGGGTATGTATTTACTGTGAAAGTAACCTCAGCCTAGAGGTTAAAAATTTCCCAAAAGGAGATCTGTTACAGCCAAACTAAGACATTACTTAAGAAAAACACGATACTAATCATAGTATGAACTTAAGCTAAGCTGATTAGCCTTGATTTGAAGTTTAAAAAACTGATGGACAGGGATGTTAAGGAGTGAAGTTCATACAAATAGGGCAACACTAAGATTTGAACTCCATTGGTATGGATTAAACTCGTGAACTCAGTTATCTCCTAATACAGCTACTTTTGTTGATTTGCTATTCTATTAAAAATTAAAAATTGTTTTAACGTAAAACACTATTCTCAAGTGTTCATCTTTACCTAATGCTATTTCTTCTCTGGTTTCTTACCATTTGGAGGACCTTCCTAAAGATTAAAATGACAACTTTATACTTCACAAAACTATTGTTTTTCTGATTTCAGCTTTCAATAATCCTGACTTCTGCTGTCTTCCTAGGCACTCAAAGTTAACAGCTAATTACCCCTCAGTGAAACCTGCTGATTGTAGACAAATCCTTGGAAACAGCCTCACCCAAGAAGTGCTGATTGCGAGTACTGCTGAACGTTTTGGCTTGCACTTTTGGGGATGTTTTCTTGACTCTGCATTTCATTCTTACATTGGAAACCAAACCTTATTACATTTCACACAAAATTAAAATAAAATAGCTACACTATCATGAAAAAAGATAACAATCTTTAGGTAAATTTCTGCCTGGAATACAAATCACTCCCTGGTGAGGGGAAACACTCTTCCTGGGCAATCACTGCACCTCACATAATTGAGTGAATTTTTTTTTTTTCATAGCTGCTAATGTGCCTCTCATTGCATGGTCACTTGTGTATCTGCCTGCTTTCCAATGGCTTCCCTATGCACATGTGCTATTTCTTTGTATTTTCCCTTTGTGACTTGTCCTAATTTCCTTTCTCAGGATAATTCTTGTTTGCCTCTTCCATTTCCTTAGTTTTCTTGAGTAAGGCAATTTGATACATTGATTTCCTTTTTACTTCCTACATAATTAGTTAATTTGATTTTTCGCTATCCCAATGAAACTAGTTGCTTAAAAAATAGGGATACCTGAATTTCTCCAGCTCTTGCTCGCTATTCCAATGGGCTTATGGTTATATATATAAAATTTGTTTTAACCCTTGTTTTTTCATTTAGTCTTAGCTAAGTTAGAGTCTACTTACTGATTTTTTTCTAAATAATAATCATGAGAAGCTGTTTGTACATTTTTTATTTCTTTATTTCTCCTCCAAGTCACTGTTTTTTTAAATCAGTGCTGAGCTGGGGATTTAGCTCAGTGGCATAAAGTGCCTGCCTGGCAGATGTGAGGTTATGAGTTCGAACTCCGGTACCAAAAGCAAACAAACAAACAAACAAACAAACAAAAAGATAGTTAAATCAGTCCTGGGCTTGAAATGAAAAGGCAAAAACTGCATTTTCTTAACATCTTCATTTGTTTCTGATTAGGTTCTGACCAATCGGGGCACTGAGGGAGATTAAAACAAAGGGATTGAGCAGACATGTTCTGCTCCTTCTAACTCTCTTCTTCTAGACTAAGTCCTACGTGCTGAAGACAGATAAAGCTCTCTAACATCGGCTTCCAAAAGCAGCCCCAAAGTGCTATGTCATGTTGCATTAGGGGTCAGCAGAACAATAGTTTATAACATCCGGGCCCATGTAGATGTCCCTTTTCTAAGCACTTATATCCAGATATTACTGCTTCTTTTGTTTTTTCTTTAGTCAGAGGGATTGTGAATACATCTTCATTTACTACTTAACTTATTTATCCACTTTAAAAAAATGTATAGCTTTCCAAAACTTTTGTAACTGAT
The DNA here is from genome assembly GCA_004363535.1 of Dasyprocta punctata. Classification (NCBI taxonomy): domain Eukaryota; kingdom Metazoa; phylum Chordata; class Mammalia; order Rodentia; family Dasyproctidae; genus Dasyprocta; species Dasyprocta punctata. The sequence continues at coordinate 4,322 of RJWM01023392.1, forward strand.
TAATTGTATTAAGTCTAATTTATTTGGAGTGCAACTAATGAAAGAAATATCAAGCGTACCTTGATTTTTCTTAGTCTTTCTCTATATCTATACTAATTTATATAAAATATGATTTTGAAATTATTTTACTCATTTAACCTTTGAATTATACCAATGTGTATGTTTTTATTTTTCTAACTGGAGTTAAAAACTTTGACATTTTACATGAGGAAACACAACCACAGAACAAACACACAATAGTTACAAAAACAGCTGCCATTTTAAAAATATACTATATTATGTACTATATATACAATACATATACTATATATCCATTTAAAATTATTATTTTATTATATCCATATATACTATGATATATAATGTATATCCATATATAGATTGCTACATACTATATATGTGATTTATATATAGTATACTATATATCCATTTAAAATATTATTTCATTTAAGATTTATAATAATCTTGTGAGATTATTATTTCTAATAATAGATTTTTGGGATTTTTTGTTTATTTGTTTGTCTTTTGAGATGGGGTTTCACTGTGTAGTTTAGGTTGCCTTGAACTCACTTTATAGCCCAGGCCAGCCACAAACTCACAGTGATCCTCCTGCTTCAGCCTCCTAAGTGCTGGGGTTATAGCATGTGCCACCACTACCAGTTAAGAGATTATTATTTCTCAACATTAAGGAATAAAGAACTGTAGCTTTCATATAAAGTTAACTACTTGTAAATTTACAAAGCTATGAAATGATGGGAATTGCTTTTAGGTAGTGATGTGACATGCATTCTATGATTTTAAGCACTATGGAAAATGACTTTCATGGAATTCCAACCTCAACCAAAAACTATTGAACGTTCAATATGATTTAGCCATATCTTAAAGCTTTCATTTCAGATGACTACCATTTAACAGCATTTTGAAATGCTAGTATTTTCTAAGGAAAATCTGCAATATTAGGTTTTCTAAGATACATTTTCACCACTAAATTAGAATCAAAAATACTCAAGTATATGAATAGTATCTGACAACAGCTTGTTATCATTACTCAAGGAAAGAGGTTTACAGTTCTAAAGAAACAACTTCTCACCTCCAAATATCTAAATATTTTCTGTAAGAATTGCTTGCCTACTTTGGAGATCATTTTAAGTGTTGAAACATTTATCAACATAACACTTATTGCAGTATAATCAAGGAAGACTGTTACGGTTTGTGTCTAGGCGTCCCCTAAAAAGTTTCATCTGGTCATAGGATTTTCTTGTAGGTGGTTGAATCTAGAATTTGTGATTGATTTGTAGTGTATTGCTGGAATTAAGGCTGTTTGAATTCAGGGTGGGTGATTGTTGGATCAGTGCACTGATTGGACTAGCAACACCCTAATCCTGGTATACTGGAAACAATACAAAGGTCAGAAAGAGGCTTGTCTCTCTTGTTGCTTTTGCTGTCTCCCACAATCATGGTTGTCCCTCTGCCTTGTGCCATTCTGCCTCGAAGTCAGTCAATTATGGACTGAAACTTCTACAAACTGTGAACTAAATAATGCTTTCCCCCTTTAACTTTGGATATTGAGTGTTTTGTCTCAGTAATGAGAAAAGTAACTAAGATAAAGTCATTTTAAATAATTGAGTGGTTAAACTGATGGCAATATTTTAAATACAACAGTAACAATTTTCCTTTATTGAAAAATTAGATTAAGCCAAAATATAATTTTGTAAATATTTAAACTCTATGGCAACAGTTGTAAATTAATAAAGTTTGAAACCTTACCTGTTTGTGATTCTGTTGATACCAGTCAACCAATTCAATTCAAAAATTTGCACTGCATACCTTCAGTTATTCTAGGTACTCTGAAAAGATAAAAAAGACACAGTGCTTGATTGCAATTCCTCAATCAGATAAACATATAAAACATAATTTCATGATGAAAGCAATGTGTTAGTGACATATGAGCCAGCATTCATCAAATTCTGAAGGACATGGAAAACATAATTCTGAGTGGAGAATTTTTATTTCATCATGAAGGTAATATCCATGTATATCATTCAATAATTCATTGATTCTGAGTTCTTGAAATATTTTTTTAAATTTAAAGTTTGCAATATGTGAGTAAGTTTTTTCTCTGAATTTGCCACTTCAAGAGAAGACAAGTTGACCTACCTTCAGAACACTGAGTTCAGAATCATTTCTCAACTAGTTGTAATTTTTCCTAGTTGTAATCAATAAAAAGTTCGCCTACATTTTATGGGCTAATTATGAAAAACTCAATGTGTATTTAAATACTTAGACAATACACAAATATAGTATTATAATATTTTAGAAATAAAGAATTTCAGTTAGTTTAGGAAAAGTGAATTTAAATATACTTCAGAAGTATTTTGGTATGCTCAGAATCAGAAAGAAAAAGAAATTTCTAAAGTACAAATAATAGCTTTTGATATATTGTTATGTATCAATAACATTCTTAATTTAGAAGTCTACAGAATATGAGATATAAATTTATATGATGCCATATTATATCTAAAATGTAAAGCATCACATTTTATGTGATAGCCAATACCTAACTTATTGACGATTATGCTAGATTTTTTAGCATAAAATAAAACATTGGTGAGGAGAGGCCACATCTTGATGCTACTGTTTCAAATAAAAATAAAAGATTATGTTTCACAAGCTTTCTGCCTAGTTTTCTATAAGGCTCTTTGGAAAACTAGACATATTGTTTGAAGCTAATATACTATTGCAAGGCACGGACTGAGTGTCTCTGCTCCTGGGTTCACTGCTGAAACTGAAGCATTATTAGGACTGGTTAATATTTGTACCCTATGAAAATTTGAGATCATAACTTTTAGAGCATTGACAGCATTTACTTTACAGTGTATGAACCAATCAAAATACATACTTTCTATTTCCAAAATATTAATACTATTATATTTATTTTATTCTTCCTCTCTCTCTCTTTTTCTCTCTCATTTAGGGTGAAACTAGAGCAAATTACAGTAATAATGCCAGTAACCAAATAAATACTTATAGCTACTGTTGAGAATGTTGTGTGTAATCATTGCATTTAGACTCTATATTAAAAAATATCTTATTCACTGTAACTAACTTACTTTTGACAAAATTAATACATAGGTAACACCTTCCTTACATTACAATTTCTGAGTTGGGAATGCAATACTTGTCAAGGGTGATAAGAACAATGCTTATCAACAGTTTTTTTTTCTTTTCCATAGATTTTAGTGTATTTTCTTGACATTCTTCATAAAAATATACTATTTCTCTCTCAGAGTTGCTTGCTAATTCTTAAAATATTTCTAATTCTATACTGTGAACAAAGTATTAACCTTTCCTTCCTCTGCTTGTCTCTTTCTTTTCCCAAAACAAAAAGCTGAAGGCCCTATTTCTTCATCTGATAATTGCACTCCATAGCAAAATAAAATAAAAAAAGAAAGAAACAAGAAGCTAAAACACTTGAGTAATACAGACAGATTGAAAGAAGCATCGGGAATATGAGGGAGAAGACCTCAAGATCCAACAAGGTTATCTGAAAACTCTTATAGGACTCTTTGGTCACCTAGTACATGCTGTTGGCGATGACCCACTACTTCATCCCACACACCTCTTTACCTGTGTCCCCCACAAAGGCCATCCACTTACACTAAAATGTGTGCTTATACACTTTTTCTGGGTGCCAACTGGTGATCAGGACTCCCTTGACTTCCCTCAAATGATAAAATCCCTGCAGGCATCATCAGTGGCGTGTACTATTTTCTGGTCAATAGTAGTCACATAGTTTATCACATAGGATAACAAATAAAATATGAATTGCTTCCCATTCCAGGAAAGAGTTGCAGTTCTTCATGGAAGAACACTGTTGTACTTAACATTTCTGTTGGATTTCATTTCCATGTATAGTATTCCAACAGAGTGTGGGATGATGGGACCAGAGTGCAGGTTTCACAGGTCATTGTATCTTAGCACCTCTTAGGTAATACATGGCTGTTGATTCTTAGCATTTGTTTTTATGTGTCTCAGTTTCATCAGAGTAAAGGACAATCAAAACACAGAAAATGCTTTCAACTTTTGAGTGGCCTTATCATAAAGGTTTATTTAGATGCTTGATCCAAACCCTGCATCTCTTTGACCTCACTGACTCTGTTGTTTTCACTGCAAGGTCATATTTGACTGTGTGTTTTCTATGTGTATTTTCACTACTAGTTCAAGTACTCTTTGTTTTTTTTTTTTCTCTTCATTCTATTCTTTTTCTTCCTTCTCTTACTAAATAGTGCATGCCCAATCCATTGGTTTCATCCGTACAATTTTCCCTTGTTCTACTGAAAAGATCAGATAGCTAATATTTTAGAATTTTCTGATCAAACCACATGACCTCTGTCACAACTTTGCCTTGGAATGAAAAGACAGCTGCAGAGACACATAAATACATGAGCATGACTGTGTTGCAATAAAACTACATTTACCAAACAGTTTGCAAACCATAGCTTCCTAATGCTTCCTCTATACCACATGTCAGAACGCTTGATTATTTTGATGAAAACAGTCCTAGAAACCCAATGATATTTTTGGATATCAAACAAAAATCTCTTTCTACTACAACTTTTTCAAGTTTTCCTTCCCATAAAAAAGAAAAGAGCAAGAATTAATATATAAAGTATAACTAACTTTCTTGCATCAAAATAATAATCATTTAACCTCTTTGAGGTCCACGCAAAATGCATCTACCATAAAATATGAAAAACATACTGTGTTATTTATTTCTTTTTGTTACAATATCCTGCCTCCATCAACTTGTTGTGTTCATACTACCAGTTTTTCTATCCAAATCATAATTAATTCATAAAAATTTTATGTAACTATTAAAAACAGTCTATTCCCTCACCTTTGGATTTTCTCAACTACTTTGTTGACCTAATAACTATATTGCTTGCCTTGAATTTTTGCATCATTATTGTTTTTTTTTTTTTTTTCAGCACCAGGGATCGAACTTACAACTTCGCGCCTGCCAGATAAGCGCTGAAGCCACTGAGTCAAATCCCCAGCCCTTTTGCATCATTATTGTAATAAATTATATGTGCAAGAAAGTTATCAAAAGCTTTAAGAGGTTTTGAATTACCTTTGTGGTAACAATCAATGGTACACCAATCTTACAAGGAAAAAGCAAGCAAATACATAACTCCACACTAAAAGAGTCAGAAAGATAAAAAGATGCGTGTATGTGTGTGTGTTGTGTTTATAAAATATATATTATAAAAATTATCATAATTGGTTTTATGCTGACAGTGTGTTGAAGAGACCAATCATCCTTGGACCTTTTATTTGGTTTCCTGTGCCCTTTAATACCATAGATACTACCAATTTAAAAAGGAAGAAAGTACTAGTTTACTTTGTGAAAATAGCTATATTGAACTGTGCTTATACTAAATACAAGTCTCTTCAGAGTGGTATTTCTGATGTTGGTGGTAGTACATGCCAATAATTTCAGCTCTTAGGAGGATGAAATAAGAGGGTCACTGCCAGTTTGTTCAAGGCCAGCCTGAACTACACAGCAAGACTCTGTCTCAATGAAGAAAAAGGGTTTTTTTTCAGTTCTTTATTCCTGGTTTATTATACATTGTAGCACTAGGCATTAGTTGAAATAACATGTGAACAAAATTATGGATTTATTTTTCTTTAATATATATATCCTTCATATGTATTATTATTTGAAAGTGTTGCTAAGTTTTTCATCCTTTCTTTAAAAATTCTTTGAGTAAAGGGAAATGATGTAACTCTGTCATTCTATTAGCTTTCTTGTTTAGATATTGGTTGATACATTGTTCTTTTGAATGTTCTATAAAGAAACTAAGAGCATTGTCTGCAGTGTCAACTAATATACAACACAGGTTCAATGCAAGACTGAAGAGACTTGCATTGAATAATATTTTGTATTATGTAAAAACAATGCTATACCTACTAAAATCAGAAGTTGAGTAAAGAGGAATTTGACTGGAGTTGAATTTAGCCCAGCTGTGGTAAAGAGAACAATATTGAAAAGTCCTGGAAAGCTTCAAATGATGATGTGCCCCAGAATAATTTTTAAAGTGGAGGAAAGTAATAAAATTTAAATAGAGAAACAAGTATTTACACTACATAAGACTCCCTGTAGCTTGATAGTTGTACCTAATGTAATCAGTATTAATTATTATGTGAGAAATTTGGAACATATACATAAGCTTAGGAAATCATTAATTTAGATTTATTCTTAACATATTTGAGTTTAAAGTTCTGGAAGTGCTCTTAAGAAAAGATCTTGACATTCTTTCTGAAGCTAAAGATTTTTAGAAAAAAATTTAGGATTCTAACAAGACATTTGTCTTTGTTTAAGGTCATCCATACAACTTTGAAGAGAGAACATGCTGACAATTTATGAAGCAAGTGTCGTCTAACTACCCATCGAATAGGGCAAACTTACATTACCTGTCAAAGCTACACTGAGAAATTGCAGGAAAAGACAACCGTACAGAGAATATATCTATATTCCTGTCATTTTTTACTGTATGCTGAATATGCCACTAGAGAGTTAGACAGAATCAAATTACTTCTCTGAATGACAATTAACAATGAAGACTCTAACAAAGACATGTAGGTCATCATTCCAATTTATTTGAAGAAATAACCATAGTCTGAAGGCATGCAAATTTTATTCATTAATCATATAATCCAATTGGAAAGAAATATACTGAAGCACATTCCATATTAAGTTCAATGTAAGGTAAGTTACTACAAATGCCTAGAGTACTACTTAGTTTGTAATAAATATGTTTGATTGAATTGAATTGCTGAATCTATTGAAGAATTGAATAGGCTGTTCTGCATGTTAGTGAAGCTGATTCTTACTAGAAATAACATTTTATGACTGAAAGTGTTAAAAGAACTTCTGGGGAAAAGCAATTAATGCAGGAAATGTTGAATAAGAATTCCTTGAGTTTCGCTTACATCTACATTGCTCAGTCATTTTCCCCCTTAAGAATCATAGTTCTGCAAGAGCTAAATAATTACAACCATGTATTAGAATTAAATCAGTTGAGATATTAGGCTTAAATAGATACAGAAAATTAAAGAGAATGAATACATAAATATACAAGTATATATGGACATTTTGTTCATGATGAGAACAATGAGTTCACTGCTAGTTATTGCTTTAACATGGATAGCAGAAAATAGATAATTTATTTGTGATTCAATTCTAGATAATCACAAGTTCACAATATATAAATAAAATATTGTTGAATTATCTACTTTGTGCAATTTTATAACAAAGGAAATTATATGCAGAAGATATGTGCTATATTCAAGGTAGCTATCAATGTAGGCAAATTTGAACTCTATTACTCACTCCTAGCTTGGTCCTCTTTCCTTTTTTAGTAATATTTCCTAATGTGTTGAATGCATCTTTATTACCTGCTTTCAATTTAGTGTTTGAAAATTTTGAACGAGCAAATTTTTACTGGAAACATCAAGTTTTATATAAAATTATATGTGCTGTCATAAATGTATATTTATTTTATGAACCAAGGCAAGAAGTAATGACTAATAAATAAAAATCATTATTATCCAAAAGTTTTTAAATAACGGAAAGCTAAACTGAAGAAGTGGCTGTTTGAATTCAGCAGCTCAAGATTTGGATTTTCAGATTACAGAAGTGCTTGGATTCACCAACTTTGGAAGCATTAATAGTACCCACAAACTGCACAGCAATGAGAGGGCCATGAACATACCTTAAAATCGTACATGCGAAAAACATCTAGTAACTCAGTAGATATTATGATTAAAGCTCACAGATCACAATTTCTTAAAACAAATCATGAAGAAATAGAAGCAAAATTACACTTTTTAATTCATTAAATATCAAATTACAAAGGTTAACAGACAAAATGCAAAGTAAATCTCTGGTGTCTACTTCTTATTTAAACCACACAAATTATACTATGTGACTAATAAGTTTTCCACGAAAAGCTTATTCAAGTTTATTCTCATGGAAATTGACATTGCAAGGCTGTATTAGCTTGGAACTGACTCAACTATTTGGTCTCCTTTGTGGTTTATCTGGATTCCACACTATCATTAACCTGAGTATACTACTGACTTCCTAGAGGATGTCTCAACCCTCCTCATTCAGGGAGACTTTTCTCTCAAACTTTTTTTTTTCATTTGGTCACAGTTGCATCTTTCAGTTTCTGTCTCTATATCTATCTGTGTCTTGATTTATTTTGTCTGTCTCTCTCTGGTTTACTGGTATAGGGACTGACACAACACTCATGAAACTGAAAATCGGTCACTAACAAACAATCATACCATCATTTCCAAATCGGCATCAAAATGAAGACGTAAAGCTAAATTAACAAATACAAAGCAAGTAAAACTAGACAGACAGATACGATGACAAGAGGTTGGCAACTGAAATGAACTGACGTTTGAAGGATCTGAATAAAAACTTGTCCTGCAGGAATAATCCTCAATTATAATTATGTGACTTTTAGAGCGCTTATTCATTATCTCTTCATTAGAGTCTAGAAATTTGGTAAAGGTTTTAATAACAAAAGAATTTTCAACATCGTTAATGCTTTACAGTGTCATTAAAAGGGTCAGGTTGAAGATGCAAGCAACATTCAGTCCCCTTGGTAGGGGCCATTGGGATGAGGAGCTCCAGGCCTTTCAAACAGCATTGTGCAGTGCAACCACATTTCACTGTGCTCCCATCATTTCCTGTCACAGCCTGCACTTGAGTGTGCCTAACAAGCGTGGAAACACACTGAGTACTCCCAGCACAAGCAATCCCAAAGTGGGTTCTGCTAATGTCCATCTGGACAATTTTGACCAATGGGAGATGGGAGCAAAAACTACTCCTTCTGGTATACCGTGTGTGCAGTTTGCAATGGAGCCCTAGGACGTAATAGTAGAGATCATTATGGAGAAATGTGTACTTTCTTCCTTATTGATTCTTCAGCCCATCCTTAATACTCTCTGATGTCAGTTCTTGAATAAGCTCTCTTCCTGCAAGCCTTTTTCTCAGGATCTACTTTGGAGATCACAGTCCAAGAGAGCTAATATTCACTCCCCACAAGCTTCAAAGTGGTTTAACACATCCTCAGTTAACTGGAACCTTTTTTGCAATCACTTATTGATGTAAGTAGACAAAGTATTCACTTCAATCTGTGTGCACTTAGTATAGCTTTTCAAGCATATTACTGTATGACATGAAGAGGCTTAGAAATATGGTGATAAACTGTGACTGCATGATGGCTTGCTGTTTTCTGTAAACCTTATAATTTATAAAAAGCTAAGTAAAAACACAATTTATACAATTTCATTTCTGAAAACAAAGTGGTCTTGGTTATTACCCTATTCAATTACATTACTAATTTAAAAGGTGATATGGCTAACAGAGTAAGACAAAAGGAAATTGAATGTCTAAGGAGCAAAATGACAAAGTATGAATGTGAATAAGGTGACAAACCATGAAGTAATCATAAGACATTTTGGAGTTTAACTGAATTGTGATTTGCCTACTCATTATCATGTGGAAGAAGTAGTCATTTCCACAGTAATATTATATTAAATTCAAAATGAAAACATTTACTGTTTCTACATGAACAGAACTAAATCATATAACATATCTGCCTGTTTTCACTATTTCTGGGGACTTCAAATAGCTTTAAAAAATCACTCAAATACTTTAGAATTACTTTTGACATGTCATAATGTTATATCTTGTTAGAAATATATAAATTTCTGTGAAATGTGAACTCCAATTTCTGAATCGTAAGATAAACTTCAATATTCCATGAATAAATATTACTTTCATGTAAGAAATAGGCATGTACCCAGATAGTTAGACTTCATCATATTTATGTGAAAGTTTTACACTTTAAAAAATATTAAAACGGAGATATTTATTTAAAGCAACAGCATATGTAAGGCACATAGGAATTGTTTTTATTTCATGTATAAAACTTTTATAAATATATTTATAAATAAATATATTTATAATTACTTTCTTTTTTGCTTCCCTCTCTACTGTACTCAATATTATTTTAGGATGCTAGAACATAACTCTTTTGATGTGAATGATATATGAAAAACTGTACACATATATGTGCATTTTAATTACATTGACAATCTATTTTCATTTGACCATCAGTTTAGTTCATCCAATCCTACCACTGTCCATTCTACTATATATTGGATAATTTATGCTAATGGGTTTATAACTACAGATAGGATGATATATGTTTCATAATATTATATATTTCTTGCTTTTGACTTTAATTTTTTTTTTTTTTGTCTTTTTGAGATAACTTTTCACTATGTACTTCAGGATCACTTCGAGCTCACTTTGTGCCCTAGGCGAGCCTTGAACTTACAGCGATCCTCTGGCCTCAGCCTCCCAAGTGCTGAGAGTACAGGTATGTGCCACCAAGCCTGGTTATATATTTATTTGTAAATGATTTATGTCATAAATTTATGTATACCTTAATAAACTTTTATGTGTTTTTAAAATTTCTAATATGTTCTTCCCACATCAGAATTCATCACTTTGTATGTCATTTAAAAGTCACTACTTGTTGTTTCTTTGACAGATATCCTAGGTTGTGGTTCAAAGTGCCTATTCTTGGCTGATGTAGTACACTACGATTATGGCATATACAACCATGTGCTATTGTATTAGCATTTAGCAATCAATATTTATAAAGATACTCATGGTAAATAGTTTAGGGTGTATTATCCATATGTATGCTTTTGCAAATAATGCTGTTGTTGTAACATGAAAGGACCATAGAAACACATAAACAAATAGAGGCACTGAAATTTAGGTTTCACATAATTCTCACTTATAACAAAATCATGTTTTAAATTTTTTTCAACCACTTAAGAGTGTAGAAGTCATTCTTAGTTTCTAAGCTGTACAGGAACTAGAGCAAGACTCAATTTTATCACTGAATCATATATTTGTAAGAATTGTACAATGAAATAAATATATATATCTGTTTATCAAGAGACAAATAGAAAAGAAAGAGGAAATCGCCCCAAATCTAGGAATAAAATCTGGGAATCTCAAAATCTAGTATTTTCTCAGAATTGTATTTTTAGTGAATTTATGTAGCTTAGTGGAGTGCGTGACATGTTTCAAATATAGTGGTGTTTTGTGTTATTGCTAATTAGAGCAACTGTTTTGAGGATCTGCAAAGTAAAAGAATCAGCAAACTAGGTATAGCTGGTAGTAATAAAATTATTAATAAAGAATCCTATCATTGAATATAGTTGTATTTATTTGCTATCATTTATGTTTTTTGTGTTTTTGTCTATTTTGAGCTGTTTGCCACACTTACGACTTAGTACAAACAAAATATATAGTAACTGAGTCTTCAAGTTTGACTCCCAAATGATTTCTTTATTGATATTTTTTTCAGAAATATTCTATGCTTTTCATCCCACTTAATTTCAAACTCAATTATCCTTCTATATTTATTATCAAGCTTTCTTCAACCTCAATTTTCTTTCTTCTACTTTCATTTTTTTGCATCTCTTTTTATTGCTCTCCCTTTATTACCAAAAGTATGGCAACTGGTATGCAGTAAGAAATGACCTACAACATTCAGATACGATCTGAGTTAATCCCCTTTATTTTCTTTTTCAAACTAAATTCAGTTCAATTCAAGGAACCGCTAGTTAAAATAGCAGAAAGTCAAACACTGGACTTTTAGTCATCTCATTCACCCCACATTTTCAGTTTCTGCAATATGCAGCCTACATCCAAATAACCTGCAAATTCCAAAAAAATTCCAGATCCCAGCCACTAGCAGTGAAATGTAAGAGTGTCAGTCAACCCATGGCTACTTTTATAGTCAGCCATCAGAATGAGCAGTTATTTTGCACCTATCTCCGATAACCATTGCCAGCTGCAGTGAGATTCCAACGCATTCTATCTTCCTGGATGTGATCCAGGTGGAGGACAGAACTATGTGCTTTTCATGAGGCTGATTGTTATGACGATTCCACGCTTTGTACATTAGATATTGACTCAGAATGTACCCCACATTCCCAGGAAATAATTTATTGTTAAAATTATTCTAAATGCCTGATATTTTAAGTTCCTTGGCACCCTTCAAATGTATATTCAGGCTATTGCTTTGCAATTTAAAGACAGTTATTATTTTTATAAGCTTTGTTATCTGACAAGGTATCGGGGGCTTGCTTTCCTGTTGTTTTTTTTTGGGGGGGGGTGCACCGGGGATTGAACTCACAACTTGGCGCCTGCCAGTCAGGTGTTTAGTCACTGAGCCAAACTCCCAGCTTGCTTTCCTTTTTAAAATGTGATATTCAAAAGGCTTCTTCGCCTTACCTCCTGTATTGCTCAAGGTTCTTAGGCTAGCAGAACTGGTAGAATATAGATAGATAGGTAGACAGATAGATAGATCAATCGATCAATCACATAAATAGATACGATGGATATGTACAAAATTATGTAAAAGGATTTATTATATAGTCTTACAAGATTAGAGGCAGTGTAGTTTAAAGTGACTGCATGCAGCAGAGTCAGAGGATCCTTTAACTGTTCAGTCCAAGAAACTAAAAGTCACAGAAAAAGAGAGATCAAGAAAGCAACACTAGTCCAAGACTGAAGGACTTGAAAACTCCTTGGAGAGTTGATGGTGTGAATATGTGCTGAAGGTTTAAAGAAATTGGAGTCTGATGTCTACATGCAGTGGCAATAGCAAAAGATACACCTGTTATAGCAGAATGGAACTTTTCAGTCTGGCTGCAAACCTACTGGAGTGTAACACTCACATCAGGACAGGTTTTACCCCTTGGTTTACTCACCAATATAACAATGATCTCCTGACAGTCCAGAAGTGACTTTTATTAATCTGCTAGGTGTCTCAATCTATTCAAGTTAATATTCACCATTAACTGTCATTGCTCCCTACCCAAAGTGATAGAAATTAACTTCATCATGGGGTGAAATGCTGTCAAATATTCTAAAAAAAGAAATCAGTGATTAAAGATTTATACTCCATATGTAGAAAATTTTAAAAACAGCACATGAAGCATAAATATACTCACTTTGCAAAGCACTTTATTTCACTTTTTTAATCAGTGGCGATTGTTATTCCTAAAATGTAAATGATATTTCTTATTAGATTTTAGACCATTCATATTTCAAAATTAAATATACCTAGAAAAGCATATACCAGCTGGAATTTACAAAACTATAAGAAAACATTTTTATGGCAGGAATGTTTACATTTTGGGGGTGCAAAGTAATGTGAAAAAATAGTTTCTTTTCATGTGTCAACCTCGTGACAATTATAGAAATTAATCATTCAATAAACATTGATAAAGATATTTGAATTCTTATTCAAATTACTTACATACCATAGCATTTAAATAGAACCATCAAATATGTGATTTAAAGAATGATATTTAGTCTTCTAATTTTAATTAATAGAATTCAAGCATTTTTATGATGATTTATATTAGATACTTTTAATATAAAAACTCTTCCTTCAACACTCATTACAATTGCATCACTGAACTATATCTACAAACATAAAAATGGACATGCACAAATGTATAGCCCAATGTATTTTTCAAAAATGAAGATACCTGCAGTGAGCACTTGAGAAAATCATTTTCTACACTTATTCTTCTACAGATGATATGATTTTGTTCTTCATTAAGACTACATAATACTCCATTGTGTGTATAATCCACATTCTATCTATTAGCTGATAGATACCTAGCTGATTCTACACATTAACTGTTGTGAGTTGGTTTATAACATGCATGGGTTTATATAATTCTATAGTATGCTGACTTTAGTAGTTTTGTGAATGGGCTAATGATGTACCACAGTGGTTGAATTCTTACCTAATATGCTTGAGGATGTAGGTTCAATTCTGAGCATCATAAAAATAAAAATCCAACCCTATTATCACAGAAAGTTGTGTGACATTTGTGAAAATACAGCATAACTTCAATTTTACCAGAATTTTTCCATTCCCATAATCATACCACATGGTTAGTTCACAGTTTGTGGTTACTAAAAATTGTGCTCTATAAATATTGTAATATATGTCATTTGGTGAATATGCACAGGCACTTATATTGGGCACGTACCTAGCAATGGATTTCTAGGACATATGGTGCACATATGTTCATGTTTAGCATATATAACAAACACGTTCCCAAAGTTTTTATATGAACTTACATTCCCACTAGCAACACACACGAGTTGTGGTTGCTTAACTTACTATTTTCTGCTTTTCCATTACCCACAAGTGGTATCATGTTTTGGTTTTAATTTGTACTTCTGTGACAGCTTGTGCAACTAGGAAAATTTTGTATGTTTATCAGCCACTTGGATATTATCTTCTTTAAGAAGCATTTATTGAACTAGTTTGCATGTTTTTCTATTGAGTTGACTGTTTTTCAATTGATTTGCAGGTGATTATATGCTAAGGGTAAGTCCTTTGGAGGATATATCTTTATTTAACATTTTCTTTTTCTATTTTTATTGTATTCTTTTAATGGTATTATTGTTAAATACATTTAAAGTAATTTTTGAAAAGTTTTGATGCAGTTCTTTTATTTTATTACCAGAAATAAATTTTGTGCTCTTTTAAAAAGTCATTTTATCTTATTCCAAGAGGTTTTCCTAGATTTGCCATTAAAAGATTTATTGTTCAACTGTTTTATTTAAAGAATATTGAGATACAACCCCCATATGATAAAATTCGCTCAAAGTGTGCATTCCAGTAGTTTCAAAGTGTATGACCACATAATTGTGTAGCTATCACAATTAATTTTAGAAAAAATAACAATCATCAAAAACTACAACAAATATTTCTAATGTTTATATAATTTGAAGATAAGTTCTCAGACACACCCATTTCTGGAACTGATTAATTATAAAAGTAATTTTTAAAATTCATATTTGAAATATCAAAATTGTAAATAATTTGCTCATATTTTAAGTAGACTAGTGATTTTAACCTTATGAATTTTTTTACTCTTTTTAGTATATGTTTGCAGTACATAATGATTGCATTCACTGTAAGGAATTGACACATGGACATTATACATTTCAATTCCTGTTCTGTCGACATTTTGTGGACAAAGGCATGTGTCTACATAGGTGTATGTGTGGCATGGTTATGTAACTATGTAACTGCACATATAACTACATACATATTCACAGACAAATGTGCACAATTATGAATAAAATGTGCATACACACATACATGCCATATATGCATGAAATATATAGTTATGTGTACCACATAAGTATGTGGTTATATGAATGTATATACACATTTATATAATTCTCACTAGTAATTCCAGTTCAAAGCCAGAACTGGTATTCATTTTGTTTTCTCCTATTCTTATCTGTAATACTTCTGTAATATTGAGAATTTGTCTCACCATATTGCTGGTATATTGATTTATTTTCTCATCCACCTACATATAAAGAATATGCTCACACTTACAGCTGCTGCCTATTTGATTCCCTTTGTCAAATGGACCTCAAGTCTCACTAGGTCTCCCACTCTGCTTACGTCTTTTTCATGTATTTTAGATGACAATATTTAAAAAAGAAGAAAGGGAAGGAGGAATGAGTAAGCGTATTTTTCTTTGAACAAATCTTTGGAGAAAAATGTAATTTCACTTTATTGCACAATAATAATAGAAGAAAATACAAAAACATCTACTTCTATTTTATGAACAGAAATGAAATCTTCCTCTTGGTCTTATGTAATTTTACTGTTGCTCCTGCTATGGAGAGTCACCAGGATTCATATGGTCACATTTTAATCCTCATCTAACCCTACAAAGAGTACTATGGAATTGTCAGTACTCATCAGGCAATTTCTTAAAAAAACAGATCTTGTGAGACTTTTTTATATAATTCTAAAATACAGGCTAAAAAATTCAAAATGGGTACAAGGTTATTTATTATTTTCTACAACATAAAAATCATTACTAAGTCTGTACCTTGCAAGGTTGCATTACAGTTTTTCTTTAAATATCTTGTTTCATTTGATTTCTAAAATCACAATTAAATCATTATTGTTAAAAACATTTTTATTCTTTTAGATATTATATTAAATACTAAATGAAGTATTAGAAACAAGGTACCTATCTTCAGAATCCTCTTCCTCTACATAAGTCTTAAACAGAATGTAAGTATTATTAAGCTGCTGTTATCTGTGTAAGAAATTGATTCCTAAATATATGCAGTTCAGCATAATGTATTTATTTTCTTACAAAATATTCTTCTAGTTGGGCATGGTAGTGCACACCTTTAATCCCAGCACTCAGGAGTCTGACATAGGTGGAGGGTCGTGAGTTCAAGGCTGGCTTGGGCTACAACATGAGCAAGGCCGGCCTGAGCTACATAGTGCGACTCTGCCTCAAAACAAATAGGGCTGGGAGTTTGTCTCAGTGGCTTAAGCACCTGCTTGGCAGGCCCGAGGTTGTGAGTCGATCGCGGGGACTGACAAAAAAAAAAGAAATTCTTCTAGGATCAATTTCCTCAGTCAGCATGGAGACTTTTCTTTGTAAAATCACTTAACCTAATCTAATTTAATTTAATTTAATTATACAGAGCTTCACTGCTCCTCAAAATGGGGCTTCCATGTTCACCATGAGAGCCTCCAAAATGTTAGCAAGCAGATGGACAGACTATGAAACAAATATGAGAAGCTTCTATGGGGTGAACTTGGAGGTCTTTCTTCCTACTTTTTCTACTGTCATTCTGTTATCAACAACTTTGTCACATGATGTCTTGGTGACTTTTGCTTTTGTCTCATTGCTGCAACAAAATACTCAACACCCAAAATGAAGGAAGGAAAGGTTTAATTAGCTTACAGTTTTTCAAAGTTTCAGTCCATAATCAGCTGATTCCAAGGCAGGGTGGCATGACACTGGGGCAACACTTTAAGGCAGCAACCAGAGAAAAAGGGGAAGAACAAGCCTCTTCTCCTCCCTTATACTGTACACAAGCCACCTCCACACTCCAGGGCAGATGTAGTACTCACACCATCAATCCCAGCACCAGACAACGAACCAATCACAAATATTAGACCCAGCTAAATCCATGACTTCATGAGGCTCAGGGGCCACCCAGACACAAACCATAACACATGATTATAAGTAATATTCAAGAATGCTAGGAAACAGTGTTGGTGTATGGCCAAGGGGGGGGGACAGATTCTGGTGAAAATTTATCATTAACTCCTACAGTGGTATATTTTAATATATCTAATGTACATTGTGTCCTGTGTCTCCAACTAGGACACAAGTAAGACAGCCTTCCAGGGGGCCTGCGAGACCAGCGTGGACCTCAGGAGGAGAAACACGCGCCCCCCACCCCCGATATGCCTACCGGCACACGGGCTGAGAATCAGGGACAAACCCCCTTTTGGCCCCCCATCCTCGTAGAGCGATCTGCTCATTCGGAGGTCTGGCTGCATTGATGGCACTAAGGTACGTAGAACAGCCGAATGCTGGCATTGTTTTGTTCATTGTGTAGGCCTGGGGTTGGAAGCCTGGGCATCTCTCTGGAGGATGACAGTGCACAGCGTGGCGAGGGTGGGGTCTCTCTTCTGTCTTGTCTTCGAATCCCAGTGTTGTTTTCGTTGTTTTCCTTTATTCTGACTAATTTTTTTTTTGGCCTTGTTTCGTACTCTGTTTTTAATTGTTTTAATGTATTTTTTGTTTTGTTTTGTTTTTGTTTCATTTTGTTTCGGTTTTTTGTTTGTTTGTTTGTTTGGTTGGTTTTTTTGGTTTGATTTTACTATGCCTGTTGGAGGGGTCAGCTGTTCTGGAAATGACAGGATATGCCATGGTGGCTATTCTTTTCATAGTGTTTTTCTTAGAGGTTCTGTACCAGTTCTACTACTTTGTTTTGGTCGACTTCGTTCTGTTATGTTTTGTTGGATTTTACTATCTTTAAAATAATTTATTTTTTTATTTTAAAGATAGTAAAATACAACAGAGCATAACAGAATAAAGTCAATCAAAACAAAGCAGTAGGACTGGTACAGAACTTCGAAGATCGATAATGTGAGTACAATAGCTACTAGTTACCTTGCTGTCTTCAGATTAGTTGACCATTCCAACAGGTGTAGTAGAATTGAACCAAAAACAAAACAAAACAAAATCAATAAAAACAGAATATAAAATAAAGGAAAAAAAGAGAAAAATAATAACAATCAGAGTAAAGCAAAATGGTGAGAACCATATTGGTCCTCGAAGACAAGACAGAAGAGAGTCCCCCGTATTTGCAACATTGCCTACTGTCATCATGCAAAGAGACATTCAGGGTGCCTATCAGAGGCCTGCAAAATCTACGAAAAAACACTAGCATTTAGTTGCTTTGCTTTATGTACCTTAGTTGCCATCAATTTAGCCAGACCTCAGAGCCAGCAACTTGCTTACGGGGGGCGGGGGGGATGGATGATGTCCTTGATTCCAAGACCGTGCGCCAGTGCCACGTGGGCCCAGCGAGTTGAATAATAATAATGATGATGTACATTGTATGCATTTGTGTATAAAACCTACATCTGCTCTGGTTATGTATGAAATTGTGCCATATATGCCGTCCTGTAAATATTCCTTCATCTACAAAATAAATAATACAAAAGTAAGATAGTCTCAGCACATTATTGGAAGCTATTGCATAAAAAAGCTACGCATTTCCTCAACAATCCCTTTCTTGGAAGTTTATGCTATAAAACCAAAAATATAGTTTAAAACCATTCATTTCAAAAGTACCCACTGGTTGAGCAATCACACTGTTTAAATTCCATATTTTTAAAATAAAAGGAAATTTTTACAACTATTGAATTAAAAATGTACTCATTCTTTCAGCAATTCAACTCCTGAGAATTCATACTAAAAAAAATCCTATTGAAAGGCTTTGTACTCAAGAATTTATTCTTTAAAGTATTTTCTGAAGCATAATCAATATTAGTGCTTACAAAAAAATTTAAAAACAGAGATTAAAAGAAAGCAAAACCCTTCAATAAGAAAGTAATAGAACCACTGAGTATTTTGACATCATAAAATATTTATTATACAGTGCTTCTTTGAACTAAATCTAGTTTGATTACAAGTTTCTGCAAGTTTTCATTGATAGGTGGCAACAAAGCTACTCAAATTTTGTTTCACATAAGGTCATTTTCCTAACACAATGAGAAAATAAACAGCATTTCTAAATGCTGAGAATATATTTGTGAAACAGTTATAAATATGATAAAAGGTATCATAGTGCTTAATCTTTTAATATTATAATGTGTCCAAACTGAGGTTAGGTAAGTCTTAGAAAAAGCAAATCACAAACACCACTTATTAATACCATCCAGTATGGAAGTAACATTGAAAATATGTTATGTAAAATTAGTGAGAGTATCAGAAGATACTAAGAATGAAATAACTGAGAAAACATTTACTATACTTGTAATAATTATCTAAGTAATATGTAAGTATATGATTGAATGTCATTTTTTGTTTTAAATTTTATATAGTCTCTGGTATATGGAGAAGTCTTTCTGTAAAGTACTACAGTACTATTTATACACTTTTAAAAATATCATCAATATGAACAATATTAGGCAACGTTAAAAAAATCTAATTCAAAACTAGTTATTCTAATTTTCTTGCTGAATTCACTAACTTAATTTGTTTGAAGGAATAAGTTCAATCACTTATAACAGTAAATATTCTTTTGGGCCCATTAAGATTATGATCAGTTTTTAAAAACTGGTATCTATATGAAAGAGACAGAGAGAGAGAGGGAGAGAGATAATATTTTTTATTTTTTCAAGTTATGAAAGTAGTTTACCTACATGTATGTGCTTATACCACTGATCACATATTTGTCTAAAATTTGATACATGTATTTAAAAATATTTTTAAAAGGGGGTTTTAGTAGTTGTTCATAACAACAAATTTTGCAACAATATTTTATTTGTAGAAGTTTTATAAAGAACCTAATGGAGGCAAAGAAGATATTATTTTCTTAGTGATTGAGTGTACTGAGAAAATGGTGTAGTAGTTTTGTACTATCCTTAGTAATTCAGAAGAATGTTTTGGGCTTTACTGAATCTCTCTTATCTTTTTTCCATTTGAACTTTTGTAATTTTCTTTTTAGTCAATAGTATCTTACATTGAAAATGGATATGAGAATTAATCAATAATAATCTGCTAGCAGATTTTCATACAATTAATCAAAATACTTTCAGAAAAGTCAAATTTATCTATTTGTTCTTTTAATATTCAGAACTGGACATGCTTGCACTTGCAGTTCAGCATTCCAAATCTACTTTAAGACATTTTGATCATTGCTATTTATAGTTCTAATAAGGTATTCATTTTCTGCTACACTATCATAAACAAGTGGTTTTGAGTTATTCTTACATATTTGAGCATGATGTCAGTAGACTGAAAGGAGCATGTTTTTTTCTTAAGTGTCATGTGAGCATTATATATTGTTTTGATCACTCCTATAAATCTAAGTGTGCTAAGAATAGATTATAAAAATGTTCACATTAAAAAAGCCCTAGAAATTGTGATGATTTAGAAGTGCTCCAAGGTTAGTAAATACTCTTAAAATTACTTTTTACAGTCTCAATCCAAGTTGGAAAAAACCTTTACAGGTTAAATGCTCAGATTACTGTACAATTTAGATTAAAGATAAACTGATAATATATAGAAAACACATTTCAAGAATTAGTCACATATTAGTGGAATGGCAATAAAATCGTGTATTAGTAATCTTGAGACCAATCTACCCCAGGTACAAAGGTTTACTAGCAGACGGATAGTGCATTTGTTTTGGTGCTGCAACTTTAGACAGTGAAAAATATTACAATACCAATACTAACTCATCTTCTCAGAATCTGATTATGGAGACAAGATGAGCATGGTGGTACATGTTCGTAGTTGCAGGACAAAGAAGACTGAGGCAGGAGGATTGCTGAGTTTGAGGCCAGCCTAGATTGCATAGTCAGTTCAAGGCCACCCTGAACTACATAGAAAACCTTTTCTCAAAATGAACAAGCCCCCAAAATTGCTAATAGAGATATCATGAGCACAGAATTGAAGCAGGATAGCATGAACACAGAAGCAATAATACGAAATTCCAAATATAACAGAAATAACCTTTGCAAAGTCCTATTGCATTTCAGATGAGAGGCAATAATGTGGCAACCATTAACCAGAATACAGCAGAGAAAATAATCTTATGTATTATTAAAATTTGGAAACAAAACTAAGGGAACAGCTTGTGTTTTTCCATGTGACAGATATTTCTTTACTTCACAAAGGGACCAAATTATAAATTGCCTGTATTTTCAAAAAGTTAAATGAGCAAATTCGTGGTATTTCTTTACATGATACAAATGTACTGAATACTCAGAACTAGTGATTTTTAAGGAATTCCAAAACACAAGATACTTAGATGTAAATGATCTAATGAAAATTCAAAACCTCATTATAACACTGACTTTAAATGATCTACAATGAGAGCTGTGTAAATTGAGTTAGTTTTGAATATACCAATCTGTGTTTAGACATAGTTCCATCAGGTGGGAAATATATTGAAAATGATTATTAATTTAAAGTAGGCATATGTTGAATATATTTATATTTTGTTAAAAAGTAAGTTTTTGTGATAAAAAGTATTCTAAAAATATATTTTAAACTATGAAGTATCTATGAATCAAAGAGGATATTGCTCCTGAAAAATGGTAATGCTCCTAATGAACTAGGGGGTCCAGAACCTCCTTCTCAATATATATATATAAGAGTATTTCTCTGGAAAATGGAAGGAATGAAAGTGTGTGGATAAAAATTTTGAGAACTGATTTTACTTTTTTTCTTATTAAATTACTGCTTTCATTAAGACTATGAAATTAGAACATTTTAAAATACTGAACAAAAATCTTAGGAAATTAAAACATCACAAGGACTTTATTTCGGTTTTATCAACTCTCATGAAAATTTTTGCAATTTGAAAGAAAATAAGACTAAATTACTTCTAAGTAGTTTTGTAAGTCATAGATTTGAAATACTTACTTGTTCAGTTTCTTCTTCCAGAATATGTGAATCTTACAAGTAGGATATGAAATTGCAAGACTTGGGAATTTATGTCTGACAATAAGTTAGTGCTCAGTCCCTTACTGATAAAGATCTAAGCTACAGTCTTCTTAACAGGGTTTAAATCTTGGTTCATTCTTAGCTGTGATATTTCATTGTCTTTTATCCCTGCAAAGTAGAATCATGTCTTTGTTCTGATGATGTTCAACCTCATGCTTCCATAGTCTTCAAATAATGATGTCATCAATTGATCCTTTATTTCTTCAACAATGATCTCCACAAAATTTCCACATTATATTGATTCTATTAATAGCAATTATTAACCCAGTCTTCATTTCCAGTGCTACCTTTCTGGGTCAAACATAGTTTTACATTATGGAGAACCTCACATAGGAAAGTCAACTCTGTATCTCCTAGGTTTAATTCTTTCTTCTACACTCAAAACTACTAGGGAAATTCCTTAATCATTATAGGATTTACTTCCTCATATTAGGAAAATAATAGTTGTAATTACTATCTATTTATAATTCAGATGGGGTTAAACGTATTATACACATATGTATAACATAATACATACCTGTATCAGAAACATGGTAATAATGCGCTTTGAGAACTGCTGCACATGCAATTAATGCTGTTGCATCATAATTTGTATCCACTGTGTTTTGCAACCACACTATTTATCATTTGGATCTATTACACAATTTACTTTTAACCTGATATGACACATAAATTGTGCCACAATTTTTCAGTTTATCTTTTAAAGAACTTCTGTATACCTCTGATTTATAGTTCTATGCTTTGTCACTTATCTGTTCAATATTTATTGACAAGCAGCTGTGTAAAATTTACTGTCACATTTTCAGGGTCTTGTATCCTTCAATACTTTCTTTCAATTTCTCTATACTATGTTTAATCCCATTATGGACTCGGAATTCTTCATTTTAATATGCTACTCTAATTCTTTGGATATATGAAAAGTCAGTTAAGTATTAATTCATGCTCATGATACATTATCAGTCAAAAAAATTCTCTCCATTATATGTCTCTTACATACATCACAAATCTCTTACTGCATAGATTTTAAGCACAAATTTATGTGACCTATCAGATAGCAGTGTCGAAGTGTATTGCCCATGAGTTTTTCTTGTACTGCTTTCTTGAATCTGTTTAGTTTCTTCATGAAATATATTGAAATTTATCATTTTATTGGTATTTTTCCATTTGCATCATTTGCCTTCACTAGAATGAATTTTTTTATTTTATTTAAGCGAAGAAAAAAAAAGACATATATAACAAAGACAACAAGCAAAAGAAACAAACAAACGACTAGAGTAAATGCACAACAGTAACATTGCAGGTTTACAAAGCAGGATGATAGAAACTTGACAATGGTTGCAATATTGCGTAATGTTTTCTTTAAAATGGTTACTTACATTAACAGATATAGACATGTAAAACTGACCTAATCATATGAGCATTAATTGTTCTTTCTCAGTAACAAATACATTCAGCAGTGTGTTCATTTCAGTTATCTTACATATGCATATATACAGATTTATATCTTTTCCTTTTCCCTTCTTTTCCTTCCCAATTAATTTGCTCTTCGAGCTGTTTTTTACCCTTACATAGTATATATTGTAGATTTTGGATCATATATACTTTTTCAGTTTCTTACACTAGGGAAACAATACGGTATTTACACATGTGAGTTTGATTTATCTCACTTATGAGTATGGTTTCAAGTCGTGACCATTTACTTATAAAAGTCTCAATGCAATCTTTCTTAATAGCTGAGTAGTACACCATTATATAAAAATACCACATCTTTTTTATCCATTCTTTGATTGATGGGCACTTGGGTTGTTTCCAAGATCTGGCTAATACAAATTGTGTTGCTATAAACATGGGTGCACAGATATCACTGTGGTATGATGTTTTCAATTCTTCTGGGAAAATGCCCAGAAGTGGAATAACTGGGTTGAATGGGATCTCTAATTCTAGCCTCTTGAGGAATCTCCACACTGATTTCCACAGTGATTGCACCAGTCTACACTCCCACCAACAGTGGAGAAGAGTTCCTTTTTCCCCACAGCCCCTCCAGCATTTGTTGTTGCTTGATTTTTTAATCTTGGCCATTCTTTCTGGAGTGAGATGGAATCTCAGTGTTGTTTTATTTTGCATTTCCTGAATGACCATTGATGCTGAACATTTTTTCATATATTTATTGGCCGTTTGTACTTCTTTCTCTGAGGAGTGTGTATTCATCACAGATGTCTATTTTTGGATTGGGTCCTTGAATTTTAGGGGCCTGATTTCTTTTAATTCTTTTATGTTTTAGATAGAAGTCCTTTGTCTGATGGACAATTGGCTAAGATATTTTCCCAGTTCATTGGTTTTCTTTTCACTCTGTTGGAGATTTCCTTTGACATGCAAAAACTTTTTAGTAAGATGAGATCCCAGTTGTTGATTCTGGGAAGTGGTTCCCGTGGATTTGATTTTTGTTCATGAACTTCCTGCCTACTCCTACACCATCAAGATTTTTACCTACTCTGTCTTCTAGTAAGTTTAGTGTCTCTGTTTTTATATTCAGATCCTTGATCCATTTTGACTTTATTTTAGTGCATGGTGATAGGCATGGATCTAGTTTTAGTTTATGGCATAGAGAAAGCCAGTTTTTCCAGCACCATTTGTTAAAGAGGCTGTCTTTCTTCCAGTGTACATGTTTGGCCCCTTTATCAAAGATGAGGTGGCTAAGTGTGTTTGTAGTTGTGGCTGTATCTTCTAATCTATTCCATTGATTCTCAGGTCTGTTTTGATTCCAGTACCATGCTGATTTTATCACAGTAGCTTTGTAGTATAGTTTCTAGTTGGGGATTGCGATGCCTCCTGCCTTCCCTTTGTTGCCCAGAATTGCCTTTGTTATTCTAGGTTTTTTCTGGTTCCAGATGAATTTCAGGAATGCTTTCTTTAGCTCTGTGAGGTAGACAGGTGGTATTTTGATTGGGATTGCATTATATCTGTATAATAATTTTGGGAGAATGGCCATTTTCATGATGTTTGCTCTTCCTATCCATAAACAGGGAATATCTTTCCATTTTCTGAAATTTTGTTCAATTTCTTTCTTTAGAGTAATGTAATTTTCACTGTATAGATCTTTTACTTCCTTTGTCAGATTGATTCCTAAGTATTTCATTTTCTTGGATGTTATAGTGAAGCATGTGGTTTCCCTTATTTCTCTCTCAGTGACTTTGTTGTTTTTGTACAGGAATGCTATTGATTTTTGAGTGTTCACCTTGTATCCAGCTACATTACTGAATTTGGTTATTACTTCTAGAAGTCTTCTAGTGGATTTTTGGGGGTCTTCTATATAGAGTATCATATAGTCTGCAAATAATGATAATTTCACTTCTTCCTTTCCTATTCTTATTTCCTTTATTTCTTTCTCTTGTCTAATTGCTCTGGCTACTATTTCCAGAACTATATTGAATAGGAGTGGTGATAATGGACATCCTTGTCTTGTTCCTGATTTTAGGTTGAAAGTTTTCAGTTTTTCTCCATTAAATAAGGTGTT
Source organism: Dasyprocta punctata (assembly GCA_004363535.1). NCBI lineage: Eukaryota > Metazoa > Chordata > Mammalia > Rodentia > Dasyproctidae > Dasyprocta > Dasyprocta punctata. Next base: position 30,054 of record RJWM01023392.1, read on the forward strand.
GGCTGTTGGTTTATGATATATGGCTTTTATCAGGATGAGGTAGAGACAATCTATTCTGATTTTCTGTAGGGTTTTTATCATGAATGGGTGTTGAATTTTGTCAAAAGCTTTTTCTGCATCTGTTGAGATGATCATGTGGTTCTTGTCCTTGGCCCTGTTGATATGGTGTATTACATGTATTGATTTGCATATGCTAAACCATCCCTGCATTCCTGGGATGAATCCCACTTGATCGTGCTGTATAATCTTTCTGAAGACTTGCTGTATTCTATTTGCCAGTATTTTATTGAGGATTTTTGCATCTATGTTCATTAGGCAGATTGGCCTATAATTTTCTTTTTTGGTTGGGTCTTTCTCTGGTTTTGGTATTAGGGTAATACTTGTTTCCAGGAATGAGTTAGGGAGACTTGCTTACCTTTCGATTTCATTCAAGAGTTTGAGGAGTGTTGGCATTAAGTCTTCCCTAAATTTCTTGTAGAATTCAGCAGTGAATCCATCAGGGCCCAGGCTTTTCTTTGTTGGTAGGGTCTTAATTACATTTTCAATTTCATTAGCTGAAATTGGGTTATTCAGCAGCTTTACATCTTCTTGATTCAGCTTTGGTAATTCATAGGTTTCTAGCAATCTGTCCATTTCTTCTGTGTTATCGAATCTATGTGAGTAAAGGTTTTCGAAGTAGTTGATGATCTTCTGTATTTCCACCGGGTCTGTAGTGATTTCACCCTTTTCATTTCTTATTGCATGAATCTGAGTTTTTCTTTCCTCTTCTTGATAAGGTTGGCTAGGTGTTTATCAATTTTATTTACTCTTTCAAAGAACCAACTCTTTGATTCATTAATTCTTTGTATTGTTTTCTCAGTTTCAATTGCATTAATTTCTGCTCTAATCTTAATAATTTCCTCCCTTCTTTGGACTTTGGACTTGACTTGCTCTTCTTTTTCTAGAAGTTTGAGGCACAGCATTAAGTTGTTTATGTGTGTTCTTTCCGTTTTTTTGATGTGGGACTTTAGTGCTATAAATTTCCCTCTGAGGACTGCTTTCATTGTACCCCACAGGTTCTGGTAATTTGTGTTTGCATTTTCATTCCATTTTAGATATTGTTTAATTTCTTCTTTAACTTCTTCTGTGACCCATTGGTTATTTAGGAGAGTATTATTTAATTTCCATGTGTTTATGCAACTATTGAAGGTTTTTTTGTCATTCATTTCCAGTTTTATTGTGCTATGGTCAGATAATATGCATGGAATTATTTCAGTTCCTTTCCATTTACTTAAGCTTGTTTTGTGGACCAGTATATGATCTATTTTAGAGAATGACCCATGTGCAGCTGAGAAGAATGTGTTTTCTGATGTTGATGGGTGGTATACTTGGTAAACATCTTCTTGGTCCATTTTTTCACAAGTTTGATTCAGTTCTGTTATTCCTTTGGTGATTTTTTGTTCGCTTGATCTGTCTCTCTGTGACAATGGGGTGTTAAGGTCCCCTGTTATAACTGTATTATTGTTTATTTGGTTTTTCATGTCTATTAAGAATTGTCTTACATAGTTGGGTGCTCCCATATTCAGTGCATATATATTTATGATTGTAATCTCTTCCTCTTGAAGTTTTCCCCTAACAAGTATGTAGTAACCTTCTTTATCTCTTTTGATCATTCTTGGTTTGAAGTTTGCATTCTCTGGAAACATAATAGCTACTCCTGCTTTTTTCTGGGTTCCTGTTGCATGGAGTATTGTTTTCTAGCCTTTGATTTTTAGTCTGTGAATTTCCTTTTGAGTGAAATGTGTTTCTTGTACACAGCGTATTGTTGGGTTTTGTTTCTTAACCCACTCTGCTAGTCTGTTTCTTTTTATTGGTGAGTTGAGACCATTTACATTGATTGATATAATTGATATGTACTGGCTCATCCCTGTCATGTTGTCTTTCTGTTGTTGGTTTTCTACATGTTCTGTTTAATTATTTGCCCTGCTTAGTGGTTTCTTTTTGTTGCTATCCTTATAATTGTGGTGATTTTGTCTCTTTCTAGAGTGTCTTTCAGTACTCTTTGTAGTGTTGCTTTGGTGGCCATAAATTCCTTCAGTTGTTCTTTGTCATGAAAGTATCTTATTTCTCCATCAATTTTTAAGGATAGTTTTGCAGGGTACATCAGTGTGGGTTGAAAGTTGTTTTCTTTCAGGATTTGAAATACT
>RJWM01023393.1:0-32230 GCA_004363535.1 Dasyprocta punctata
GGGGAGGAGCAGTCTGTCGGCATGATGATCAAATGCCTCTCCTTGGACCTCCGTACAGTGGACAAGAAGCCTATTCCTGAGTCATCCCACCCTCTGCTTTTCACTCAAGAGTGGCTGGAGGCCATCAACAGTGACTTTGAAGGAAGTCCCCTGCACAACTGCCTGGTGGCTTCAAAAAATGGAATTGCCCCTGTGCCTTGGGCCAAGATCACCAGCCCAGAGTTTGTGGATGGTAGACCCCAGGCAATGACGGTCCTTTCACCTGCCTGGGACTCCCTTCCACTGGAGGCACTTGATTTGAGCAGCCCCCAGGAGCTGCACCTGGTCAGCTCCCCAGGCAGGACATCTGGGAGCAGGTATCCGGGACTTATCAAGGTGGAGCAAGCCAGGCCTGAGGAGGTGGCCTTCAAGATGGACAATGGGCTTAGCCAGGGCTTGGAGGGAGACTACGTAGCTCTCCTGGACTTTTCCCAAGAGAACGGAAGAGAGACTCCCAATCGGGAAGTGGAGGCATCTAGTGGGTGTGCTTTGCGGGCACTACAAGAGCTATGTGGTACTAGGGAGATTCCTCTGTCTCAAAGGACACTGGCTCCCTCAGAGCCTGATGGGGGGCCTTCCTTGCAAAACTGGGATTGTGCAAAGCCAGCAAACCTAGAGGAGGAGCCCTACATTTTTGGATCTGGGAGAAAGGTCAAGCATAAAGAGTTTGCCCACAACTCAGAGCAACAGTCCTGCCTTAGTGTTCCTGAGGAGCCACTGGACTGTGCCTCTGGCCTCTGGGCAACTGTCTCAGAAGACCCAACTGCCTCCAAGATGCAAGAACCTCTGGGAAACCCAGAGACCATGGTCCAGCTCAGGCCCGGACCGAGACAAGCATCTTCTCCCCGCCTGTCCCCAGCTTCTCCTGTGGGCCAGGCCTCTGAAACCAAGGTGAAGAAGACCAGGCAGGGAGACAAGAGACCTCCCAAGCCCACAGCCCACGCTAGTCAGAACACCTCCTCTCCCTCCTCCTCTGGGTCTCCCACTGCTGGGCTCAAATTCTCCTTCTTGAAAGGGCAGAGGCGATTCCCTGTGCCCCAGGACAAAGCTTCACTCCCGCATGACCGGCCTTGGAAAGTCCTATATTCACTGTATTCTTCTAAGCCACACCAAGCCAAATCCCTGGAGAAAGGTAGGAGCCCATGTGTTCCACTGGACAGTAGCATCTGGATGAGGTCAGGAACAAGGTGGCTCTGGATGTGAAGGACAGGGACCCACCTGGGCTGGCTCAGTTTCAGTGCTTTAGTACACAGTGTCGCATGTTAAGAGCCTGGAAGTCTCAGGGTCTGGAATTGAACAAGGCCGTGTGACCACAGCCAGGTACTTAACCTCTCTGTGTTCAGATCTATGCAGTGGGGTTCTCACCCACTTCACAGAGATGCTTGGATGGTTCAAAGAGCTACTGGAAGTAAGGAGCCCACACAATGCCTGGCTCATCGGAAGTCAATGATTGTTGGAGGGTGAAAGACAACATTTTTCCCCAGAAAAGCCATCTTCTGCTTACCATCCTTCTCTTTGTTATTGCTTTTTGCCAGATGGAACAACTCAGACAAAAACATCTGGCCCTGTCGCTGACTCAGGCCTACTGTCTGGGAAGAAGGCTGGCTTCTCAGAAGCTGTGGCAAGCCCCCCAGAAAGAGCCTGTGGCCTGGAGGAGGAGCCCCCAGGGCCTGAGCCCAAGATCGAGACTGTGGGTGCTGAGGTCTTCCACTCCAGGATAGCCTGCCTGCCAGGTTCTGGGGGGCTGGTGGGGGCGGGTGGGAATAGGGTGAGGATAGCTGGAAATCCCAGCGCCTCCTCAGATACTGGTGGGTACAGAGGATGTAGGAAAAACCCAGAATGCCAGTGTTTCATCTCTGGGCCTCAGTTTCCTCGTCTTTCCATGAAGGATTTGAATTAGATGGAAACAGTTTCTAGGTATCCATCTATCCGTCTGTCTGTTCATCTATTCGTGAATCCATCCATCTGCCAGATTTCAGTGAGAGCCAAAGTGCTATTGGGTTTCCTAGAAGCAGAGCTGGATCCTTGCAAATGTGATTTATTAGAGAACACAAGGAGGGAAGCAGGACCGTGCAGCCCAGGGAATGAGCAAGGCTGTGGTCTGAGCTTAGGGGGAGCTCTGGAGCACAAATTACGCTGTGCAGTTGGCACCATTTTAAAGCGTAGGGGGCTGACTTTGTTTTTTACACCTGGATTGGTTAGTCATGAACTGTGGCCTGATCCTGGGTCTGTCAGCCATCAGCTGAAGCAGGATGGGTCAGGGCTGCAGGGCGAGCCAGTGACCCAACCCTGCCAAGGGCAGTGCGTCAGAGGGCAGGCACCTGGGAGCCATTTATTGCCAGTGCTTCCAGCCTCTGGGGGATGAGGGTGCTCTGCCTGAGTGGCTTTTGGCAAGATGTCTCACAGCATCCAATCCTGAAAGTGCTATTTTTCCTGTTTAATTTGATTCAATAAATACTTACTGAGCCCTGAACTTACCACTGGGGATTTATTAGGAAATAAGTTTGATATGCTCTGTGCCTTCAGGAAACCTATATTCTAGTGGTAGAGAAAATTCGGCAGGTCATAGCAACACAATGTATTGCGACAACAGGGAAGGGCAGGGGCTGTGGGAGCAGAGTTGGGGTCCCTGGCCCAGGTTTCCAGTGGGGAGAGGGCTGGGGGAGGCTTCCTGGAGGAGGTGATGTAAAGTGCAATCATAGAGTCTGAGCTAACCAGGTGTTAGAACAGTGTTCTGGACCGAGGGAACAGCATGTGCTAAAGTCTGAGGACACAAGAGAGTCCAGTGCTTTTTGGAAACTGCCCTCCAATTCTATTTTATTTCATACATGGCTGCAGGACCCTGGGCATGGTCCTGTCCCTTTGCAGCTCCTAGGAGGACACTTTTTCCTTATTTTCTTATTGGAGATCTGTTGAGTTTTTCAGTGGTTGTAGGTAACATCCTGTTCACCCCATCCCCACCCCAGATACCTGACGCATAGCCCAGTGTGGACATCACCATGCTGAGCCACAGTGCTGAGGTGCTAATGATCTGTTTCTGGCACCAGCTGTTAGGCAAGGGCAACATCTGGGGCAGTGGGGTCATCAGAAGGACAGTGGCCAGGACTGGCTGTATGTAGAGCCCCGATCAGGCAAAACCTAGTGGGGAACCAGACCCACAAACTGGCCTCACAATCACTGAGTCCTGGCAGGGAGAGTGACCCTTTCTATTGAAAGTGTGGTCAAGGGACTGATGACCTCGGTGTCACCTTGGAGCTTGGGGAGGTGCAGAATCGGGCCTGCGGCTCAGAGTCTGCATTCTAGCAAGACCCTGGCTAGAATCCTGAACGTGAGAAGCGTTGTTCTAAACCCTCATCCCTAGTCAGCCCATCACAGGCATCTCGAGCTGATTGGGCCTTGTGCTGAGCACGGTGGGCAGCAGTTGTGTACTAAGCGTTCTCAGGAAGTATCTCATTTCATCCTCAGGGCAACCTGATCAGCTCAGAGTTCTGTCTCATCTAACAAACGAGACTGAGGTCAGAGAGGCCCCAACTTGCCCAAAGACACGCAGGGAGACAGGCTAGAGCCAGGCTGTGCGATCCTGGCAGTGCGACCTCAGAGCTCATTCCACAAGCTTTGCCTTCCAAGGTGCCCTCCACAGAGGGATGCCAAAGAGAGTGAGCTGCCTCTCTGTGGAGGAAGGACTCAAAGAAGACTTTTCTGAAGAAGTGACTTTTCAGCTAGGTCTCTGAAGGATGAATAGGAGTTCAGAATCCCCAGAAGAGTCAGGGGATTCTAGACAGAGGGATGGGAAGAGTAAAGGCCTGGAGGCCTTAGAGGAGGTTCCTATAGACCAGGGTTCCACCTGGGTTCTACTTGCTCATGTGTATTCTTTCTCCTTCAGGTGGTCGGGACAGGGCAGGGCGACCCCTCCTTCTGGTGTCAACTGCAGAAGAGGCCTGGAAGGCACCGTGGTGTACAGCCTCGGAGGTCACCAAGCTACTGTGCTACCTGTGCAGCATCCCCAGGTGGGGACCTCAGCCCCCCTGACCACTGTGTCCTCTCCTGGATCCTCTTAGGCCAGGACTCCTGACTGGGCCAAGTGGCGAGGTCCTGGGTGCACGCAGCCAGTGGGTGCTTCCCGGAGCCGGGCTGGAGCCCGAGGAACCACACGCAGGAAACCAGCCGGGGACAGCGCCTTTCAGGAGGCTTAGTGTGGGCGAGGCAGTCACGGAGGGGAGGGGGCTGCGTCACCAGATCGCAGAGTTCCTGGCTCAGCAGATCTGCACTGGAGGACCTGGGAATGTGCATTTCTAACAAGTTTGGGCTGGGGAGACCACACTTGGAGAACCCGCATTGTACTGGGAAGAGTGAGAGGGCTCATTCTGGCTGGGAAATCAGGGAAGGCTTCCCTGAGAAGGTGACAGGGGAGCTGTTAACAGAATTAGAAATATTTGTGAACAAATGAAAGAGAGGGAGAATGAGAGAGTGAGAGAATGAAAGCATGAATGCGGGTGAGCAGGTGACGGGGTGATTATTTGTACCTCCCCAGCTCCTTTCCACCCCTGCCCCTGCCCCCATTCAGGCTTGGCTTGGGACAGACAGGAAGTGGCCCCGTCCTCTCCTTTGAGACCCAGCTCCAGCTAGGATGGCCTTGGGGTGCTGTAGCTCAGGACTGCAGCTGTAGGGCCCCAGCCCAGCCTGGAGTTCGGCTGCTGGCCTAGGTGTGGAACCCTTTGGCACCTTCTTGCTGCCGTCGCTGCCCCTGCTGGCCCCTGAGATTTGTCTTCCTCTTGTCCAAGGTGGAATGGCTTTTCTAGCAGGGGAGATGGAGCCTCCTCCTTCGTGGTGCTGAAAAGCAGCCACCGTGGTCGACAGAACCCAGAAACCCCACTGACTTGCTGTGTGACCTTGGGGCAGTCACCTGTCCTCCCTGGGACTCACCCAATAAAGGAAACGGCCAGTGTACCCTGAGGATGTACACTGGGGCCACAGGCAGCAGGGATGAGGGGTGAACTGTGGGGTGCGGTGCACACTGGGTTCCTGGGTGCTGGCCTCATGCTCTGAGCAGACATTGGTAACACCTGCCCAGGGCACGGCTTCACGCTGGCTAAGACCAAGGACCCAGGGGCCCCACACACCAGGCCCTACCCTCCAGGGGCCTCCAGGACCGTGGCAAAGACAGGTCTGCAAACAAATCCCTGTTCCCGCACAGGCCTAGAGGCAGGCATGGTGCGGGAGGTGAAGTCAGAGATCTTAGAACCACCTGTCTACCATTTCTCCCTCTGTGCCTCAGTTTCCCCTTCTAGGACAGGAGCAGCAGCAAACATTTGCATTCCTCTCACTCTATGCAGTGGCTGGGTGTTTCATGAATGAACTTACCAGTCTACACACAGCCCCACCAGGCCGATACTATTAGTACTCATTTGTCTCAGACAGAGAGAGCAACTCACCCAGATCACCAGACATTAAGGGCAGCGCCACCACTCTGCAACCCTGTGGACACCGCTAGTTTTGTCTGTGAATGGGTGATTGTAAGGCTTGAAGAAAGTTGGGAGTTATTTCCCAAACCTCTCTGATCATTGGGCTGGCCAAGGGCACAGGCAGCCCCACCCGGAGCCCTTGGCCCACATGCTACCTGCTAACCAAACACCTGGGGGTGGTGTGGGCGTGGGGTATTTTAACAAGTCCTGATGCCTGGGCCAGGGTGGGAAGTCCTGGGACCTACTGCAAGGTAGCCCACCCTCAGCCCAGATCATAAAGCTGAACCAGCAGGGGTGTTTTGGCTACAAGCCTCCAAAATTCCAATTGAAAACATCCACTTAGGAAATGCATTATCCTCTGTCTCTGCCTTCTACCTCTTTCTAAGAACTTTTTAAAGGAGAGGGTGTCTCCCTCCCAAGCCCCTCACATTTCATTGAACAGAGAGATGTCACATGATCTCCATGTCCTCAGTCACTGGCCAGGAAAATTGGGTCACTAGTGTGGTTTCCACCAATTAGAAACCACCCTTGGCCTGCGTATGGTGACACACACCTGTAATTCCAGTACTTAAGAGGCTGAGACAGGAGAATCACTGTGAGTTCAAGGCTAGACTGGGCTACATAGTGATCTCAAGGCCAGCCTGAACTACACAGTGAGACCCTATCTCAAAAATCAAACCAAACCAAACTAAACACCCTTGGGAGATACGACTGTGTAGAGGCAATGGGATCTCTAGAAGTCCTAGAGGGCTTCCTGGAAGGGGCATTGGTACTTGGCCTTGCAGGTGAAGCAGTTACCAATCAGGCAAGGCCTCCAGCAGCCAGTTTCCCTGTCATCTACTAAGGCCATCTGCCCAGTGAGCCCCAGGCTACCCAGTGATACTGCCACTTCTGGTTCCTACCTACAGGGCAGAAGATAAAGCCAAGGGCTTGGCGGTTGTGATCGACACCAGGAAACAACCCCCACAGCCAGCTCTGGTCAGCGCCCTGCAGGCAACCCAGGTGAGTGGGAGGTGAAGATTCACCAAGTCTTGGCATCACCAGGGACTCTGACATGCCTGAAGCCTTGGGGGTCTGGTTGAAACCAGGGACTTTTAGTGGCAGCTCACAGAACACCCAGTGCAAGCAGGCTTAAAGACAAAGGGAGTTCACTGATTGTAACTGGACAGTCCAAGTGTCAAACCAGCTTCAGGTACTGCTTGATCCAAGTGCTCAAATATTGTCACTGGATGTGGTTTCTCTCTCTCCATTTCTGGCCCTGTCCTCCTGAAAGGGGACTATACACCCACAATCCTACCTGGCCAACTTTGTGGCAGTATGATTCCAGCAGTTCTAAACATACATGGTCTCATTTAAACACAGTAGGAAAGAGAGAGATTCCAGAGGTCCCAGCAAAAGTTTCTTGGTGTTCATTAGTCCTGACGACTTTAGACATCCAGCCCTCCGCCAGTCCCTGTGGCCGGAGAATGCAGCCCACAGACTGGCTGAGATGTGGCTCAGATAGACCTCCTGAACTGAGGAGGGAGGAGGAAGAGGTGCCCAAGGGCAGCAGGGTGGACGAGATTTAGTATATGCTTGCCTTATGGTCTGACCTCCTCGTTGTGTAGATGGAGAAACTGAAGCCACAGGGCTGGGGCACCTGGGAAGGAAGCTTGGGCCTGCTGCTCCCCCTCCAAACATATTACACAAGAGCCTGGCCCCAGGGGACCCTGGGCCCACTTGCTGCATTGTAGGGGGTGGGAGCTCATGAGGGCTCGGGCAGGGCACCCCTGAAGCGGCTCTCTCTGACAGGCTGTGACCCCGGCCTCCCTTGGTGCACTGCTCATCCTGGGGGAGAAGGAGGATGCTGTCCCTCTGCAGGTGTCACCTGACATCCAGGTAAGCAGAGGCAGCGTGGGAGTGGGAGGGGACTTGTTGGGCGGAGCTGAGTGGGACAAGGGGCATGAAAAATTGCAAGACTCATGAGCTAGAAGAGGCCTTGAACTGATCTAGTGTAGGGAAAAAAAATACAAGGCCTGGTGCCACCTCTCCAGTCCCGTCTCCAAATCAAGTGTCACCAAATCAATCAGTGGATTATGAGACATGATCAAAAAATATATGGTGAATGTTTAAATTTTTAAGCATTTATTATAGTGAAAGACGTATTGCTATTAATTCCCCTCAACCTGCGCCCCTCCCGCCCCTGCTTTGAATACCTTGCTTTGAACATGCTTATCCCATAATCCTTGCCACTTTCTGAAGCAGTTCTGGAAGTCTTTCATGAGTGTCTTTACAAGGTAAGATAAAAAACACAGTGAGTGCTGCTACCAAGTGCATCCCATGGAAGGGCAAACTCATAAAAAGGCTATGGTGCCTCATTATCCTCCTGATTCACCGGGCCTGGCACCGTGCAACTTCTGGTTCAGCCCTGAAGTCAAAATTACTGGAAGGGAAATGTTTTCAATTAATTCTGGACATTGGGGCAGCCGTAATAGTGCAACTAGACACTTACAAAAGAGGACTTCCAGAACTGCTTCAGGAAGTGGTAAGAATGATGGAATCAGTGTGTTCAAAATGAGAATTAATGGCAACGTGTCTTTTACTATAAAAAATTAGTTTGATTTCAGTGTTCACCTCAGTGTTTGATCATACTTACATGTCTCCCTAGTCATCCCAGCTGCACCTGGGAGACACTGCCAAGTGACTGAGAGTTGAGTGTCGCCGGAGACTTACTTGAAAAGCTTCTTCTAGTCAGCCTCCCACCCACTTTTCAGATGGAGAAACTGAGGGTCAAAGCCACCCAGCAAACCAGAGCTGGAGTCTCTTGACTCAGGGCCCAGTGCCTCATCTGCCCTGCGGCCGTCTCTGTTTGTATTTCTGTCCCTAATTAATATAAACGCAGTGGACTTGGAACTTTGTGGGAAAGACCCTGTAGCTTCCTTTAATTAGTGACACCTCCCACAAGAGCAAATGTGGCCACCAGCCCTGCCCCACTTTGACAAGTGATTCACAAGGTCTCCTTCTTTCTCCAGGTTACTAAAGGAGGCACAGTGTGAGCTAGCAGTGAGCTTAGAACTTCCAGATTGACTGCCCAGGAAGCAACTCCGAAAACTAAGGCTCAGCCTCCTGTGTGGCGTGAAGGCGCTAATGGTGCCGGGACGCTGCACTGCTAACGTGTGCAGGGGCAGTGGCGGTGCTGCTGACCAGCGAGCCACACTTGGTGTGGCAGGGGTGGCAGACAGGTCTGAAACCCCCCAGAGTTCACCCCGTCCCAATCCTAGGTCTCCGAGCTATTCTCAGCATAAAACTGGAACTTTGCTGTATGCAGGAAGCTGTCACCTAGTCCCTTCTCTGTGTCTTAGGGGACACTGTTAGGACTGGTGACCTTTCCCATCTATCCCAAGGAGGAGGCAGCACCTTGGTGGGTCACCAGAGAGCAGTGCAAGGATTATAGGGAAGTCTCATCACAGAGCCAGGTTTGATCAATTTGTGTTATTTCCTAGAGAGCTATGTTGGGAAAAAGCCAAGCTCAGGGGGAATAAGTGCTGTAGTTGATTAATGATGTCTGCTTTGGGCACAGGCTGGCAGGGTGGTTGTGTATTTACCATTTATTAACCAGGGTCTGGTTCTGAATTTTGATTTTTCTGAGTTCATAGTGCTGGACTGGTGCCAAGGCAGGGATGTAGGCAGGACCTTCTCAAATGTCTGTCTCCACAGAGTTCTCTGGTCCTCCTGAATCACTTCTTTTGTCTGCAGGTGGAGGTGCTGGCCTCACTGAAGTCCCTTAGCCACCATGTGGACCCCAGCCAGTTGCCCGCAGCTCTGGAAGGCCCCTTCCCCTACTGCCACAGCGAGTGGGTGCAATTCTTCCAGGTGTCTACCATCACAGCCTTTAGCCCTTGACTATAACTTGTTCTTCTTCCCTTCACTGTTCTGCTATGCAAATTTGTCAACGCCATTGAGTTCAAACAGATAGTCATTCAACAAACATGTTTAATGAAGGTACAGAGTAGAATGGATAAGAGTTCAGGATCTGGGGCCAGACTACTTGGGTTCTAATCCAGCTGTGCTGTGTGACCTTGGGTAAGCTACTTACATCTCTGAGCCTTGGTTTCCTCATCGGTGAAATGGGAGGGTAACAATAGTACCACTTTGTGGGGCTTTTGTGAGAACTGAGTCAGCATGGGTAAAGAGTTTAGAAAAGTGTCTGGCAGTGCTGTCAGCTGAGTCTGTGCTGACTGAAAGCAGAGTTACAGGCATCTGTTCTGTGGGCCTACCTGACTCGGGGAGCTCAGGATGCAATGGGGGAGGCAGATAGGCAGCCTCCCGTCAGAGGGAGGAAACAAGGGAACCCCAGTACTGGGCTCCTTTCCTGCGGGCTGCTGTCCCTCCCCAGAGCCACCCTGACAGGGGCCCTTCACGTCCAGTTTCACACGAGGGCACAGAGCGGGGGCGACTTGCACAAGGGCACATGGAACGCCACCGGCTTACAGCACACGGAGCGCGGCATTTACAGACGCCAGCCCGGGGCCTCTCCCGCCAAGGGCCCAAATGTAGCCTGGCGACCGCTGAGGCCAGGACACTGTCTCATGGAAGGCACTGCCCTGCGTCCCTGGGGCATGTTTGGCAGCATCCCTGGCCTCTCCCTGACAATGACGACGCTCAAAACTGTCACCACGCATTGCCAAATGTCCCCAGGGTGCAAAGTCACCTCGGTTGAGAACCGCTAGTCTATACCACCAGTCTAACAGGGTGGTGTATTTGCTTTTTGCTTAGGGGATCCTCTTTTTACAGCTGTGCCTGGGTTTGAACAGGCGGGGCAGTCGGCCCAACATACCTGCGAGTTCTGCAACCGTGGGCTCAACCACTGCAGACTGAAGATATGTGAAAACAAAACCCGCATCTGTGGCGAATGAATGCATGCAGACTTTCTCCTTGTCATTATTCCCTAAACAATACAGCGCAACAACTATTTACATAGCATTTACATTCCATTAGGTATCCTGCGCAATCCAGGGATGATTTAAAGTACACAGGCGCTGGTGTTGAGGGTGTATGCAAATGCTACACCACTTCACACAAGGCACTGGAGCATCCTTGGAGCTTGGTGTCAGAGGGGGTCCTAGAACCCATCTCCCTCGCACGCCAGAGGATGGCTGTATCCAAACTGCCAACGGTGAATCCTGAGGAGCCGCCTTTCCTGCTTGCTCCCAGGCGCCATTTCCCATTTCCAGAGGCCTCCAGTTAATCCAGTAGCTTCTGAACTATTCTGTAGCTTTCAAAGCTTTCTTTTCCATGAGCTCTTATTTGGACCAGAATGCAAAGCTGGTGGTGGTGACAAATTCTGGCATGCACGGGGCTCTAAGTACCATGAACAAATCAACCCATGGAATCCTCACGTGCCATGCAAGGCAGGAGCTGTGGTGAGCCCCATTTCACAGCGGAGGAAGCAAAGGACCAGAAGGCTCAGTAGCTTATTCAAGGCCTCACAGCCTACGCAGAGCTGGGCTGAAGTGGGACAGAGACAGGATATGGCCTTCACCCTGCCTTTCCCCCTCTCCGAGGTCCCCCTGCTGGCTCGGCGGGGCTTAGACCTGTCTTCTTTCTCCCCTGACTCAGCCCAACACCAGTGGTTTCAGCCTGATGTGGGACCCTCAAGGCCGGCAGCGCCACCATTTTCTAGGAACTTGCTAGAAATGCACGTTCTTGTGTCCACCCTAGAGGCGCTGAACTCTGCCCTGACACCTCCCTGTGCGTCCTCCTGGGTGGGCCCGCGTCTCCCTGGCTGGGCCTGACACCCGCTCTGGCCTCTGTCCCGCAGAAGTTGGATCCTTTCCTTGCTCAGCTTCACCGGGCCTCCTCCCTGCTGCAGACTTCCATCGAGGAGTTCGAGAAGGGTGAACCCCCTGGGGGGGTGCAGGTGAGCCCGGGGCATGGGGTAGGGAAGCCACACCACACCCCAGCCTCTACAGACCGAGCTCAGAGAAGGGGACAGCCAGGGTGGGCAGCAGCATCTTTGCCTTTCATCCATCCACTTGGCTAATACTTGTTGGGCACCTACTGGGCCAGGCTGGCTGACCTCTGCCCTGGCAGAGCTCACAGTGCAGTGGTACGGGTGGTCATTAAAAAGCAAACCAAGAAATGCACAGGTAGTCACAGATTGTGCCCAGATGCCATGAAAGTAAGACTGAGAATAACAGGAGGATGGCCCCCCTGAAGAGATGCTCTGTAAGTTGATGCCTGGAGCTCAAGAAAGAGCCTGGCTTTGAGAGGGATGGAGCTTCACACAGAGGGTAATCACGTGCAAAGACCTTGAGACAGGGCAAGGCTTGGCGTGTACAGGAATAGCATGGAGGCCAGTGTGAAGCAGAGCGAGTGGGAGGGAATAAGAGGGCGCTGAGAGCTCTTCCAGGTCCAGCAGGAACTAGGTCATGGAGTTGGCTTGGGGTTCCGTCATAAGTGTGCAAGAAAGCGACTGGAGAATTTTAAGCAAGGGAATGATCACATTGGCACTTTTTGATCTTTTCAGTTGGAGAACAGACTGTAGGGGGAGCCAGGGGGCAGCAGGGAGATGTGTAGCAAAGAGGCTAGAATGGGGCGTCCCAGCAAGTGACAGAGCTTGGACCAGTGAAGTTGCCATGGAGATGAGAGGAGGAGTGGCTTGAGGAGATGCACTAGGGATAAAAGGACACTTTCTGGAGGAACTGGGAAAGCCGGGCTTGATCTTGATGTGGGGAGTCCAGGGAAAAAGTGAGAACTGGGCCTCAGGGTACCTTCCTATGCCGGCAGGAGGCCTCCAGTTGTCTGAGCAGGTGCAAGGAGCTGATGGAGGCCGTGCTGAGAGACCCAGGCCTGCTCCACCTGCAGCAGGAAGGTGGGGCCATGCTGGCCTGGCTGCAGTGTGCGGCCGGCAGGCTGGACTCCAGCCCTGACATCAGGTACAGACATCCAGGCCTTTCCTCCCCACCCTGTGCCCTAGCTTAGGAGCTACAAAGTGGGGCGCCAGCCAAGGGGAGACGAGAGTGGGCCCCTGGGAGTGCAGGGAACGTATCGTGGGCCGAAGCCCCATCACAGGTCCCCTCCCTGGGACTTGGCAGGTCCCTTGGGTTTTCCCTGCTTCCCTCCTTCCTCCCCGGCCATCTTCACCCCAGGGCGGGCATCAGACAAGACCTCCCGGCTTCTGCTCACCCTTGGGACCAAGCCCTTCTCTGAGGCTCAGGGGGCCACACCCTCCAGATGCCCATCTCACTCATTCCTGACCAAAGCCCTGTGAAGCCCACGCTGTCCTCATTCGGAGGATGGGTGCCCGGCAGTAGTGGCCCACTGGGGAGCTGAAGCCAAGACACCTGAACGTGTAGCCCTCCGTGCGCTGTGTCCCCACCGTGTCCCTACCGCTGTCAGCCGGAGAGAGAACTGCACTGTGGGGGGCGGGGAGCCACAGAGTAAAGGATGGAGACACCCGTGCCCTCAGGTTAGGGGTGAGAGGCATCAGTACAGTGTAGGTGGAGCCTCCCCCGGCCTGAAAATCAACTCCAAAATGCTCCAGAATCTGAAATATTTCAAGCACAAGTGGAAAACTCGTGCCCAAAATTATTAAAAACATTCTATAAAATTATTAAAAACATTCTGTACTTTCGGGCTGTGTAGAAGGTATATATGAAAAGTAAGTAAATCTTGTGACTTAGGTCTCATACCTGCAAATATACCGAAATAAAAAAAAAATCGGAAATCTGAAATCTTTTTGGTTTCAAGAGAAGACATACTCAACCTGTAATTGCATTGATCAGTAATTTGAAATATTTTCTCTATTAAAACACAGTTACTTATGTTCAGGAGTCGAGAGCAAAGTTTGTATAAGCATTTAAGAACAATTTGCTATTGAGCACCCACGTAGTATTTAGGGCCCTTGTGGCGCTGTTCTGAGGAATCACACACGTTAGCTCATGTGATTCCCACTCCCGCGGCAGGTCCCAGTAGCATCCTTACGGCTCAGCGGAGCATGAGGTTGCAGGAGTCAAGTGACTGGCACAGGGTCACGCAGAGGGTTGCCATGAGACCAGGGCTTGAGCCCAGACGTCCTGACCCCAGAATCTTGAACACGGCCTCTTGGGCTGCGCCCCGCACTCGGGGCAGGCTCACGCAGGTGGGATCCCGGGCAGCACCGGGCTCAGTGCCCGCTGCGGGTGGCACTGTCTTCCCATGGCAGCGTCTCCGCCTCATCCTCCCTGCCCAGCACCGGCCCACCGTGGGCCCTATGGACCCATGGCTGCCTTCAGCTCCACCAGGGGGCGCTGTGGGTCCGTGCGAGCCGCTGCCTGTGTTTGCTCCGCGCCGGACCTGGGCCTGCCTCTCTCCTTCTCCAGCCTCCCTAGGCTGGCATTTCTGGCACTTTCTGTCCATCCGCTGCACGCGTTCTAAGCCCTCGCCCCTTTTCCGGAAGGTGGCGATCTGTGGGAAGACGCAGTCAGTCGTGGAGGGCCAGGCAGGGCATTGCCAGTCCGGAAAATCAGGCTTTCCTTCCATTTTTTTCTCCCCCAACCCCTTTTCTCTTTTCTGTTCTTTTCTTTTCTTTTTTTCTTTTTCTTTCTTTTCTTTTTTCTTTCTCTTTTCTTTTTTCTCTTTTCTCTTCTCCCCTCTCTTCCCCTCCTCTTTTTTTCTTTTCTTTTCTCCGCTCCCCTCCCTTTCCCTCCCCTCCCCTCCTCTTTTTTCTTTTCTTTTCCTTTTCTTTATTGCAACTCTAGGGATGGAAGCCAGGACCTCACACATGCTAGGCAAGTGCTCTACTACTAAGCTACATCTGCCACCCTTTTTGGATTTTTTATTTTTTATTTTATTTTTCTATTTATTTTTACTTTGAGACAGGGTCTTGCTAAATTGCCCAGGCAGCCCTTGAACTTGCAATCCTCCTGCCTCAGCCTCCCAAATGCTGGAATTACAGGTGTGCTTCACCACACCTGGTAGCTCTCTCTCTTTTTCAGAGATTCTTCCTTTCACCCAGCCACCTCTATGCTGGAAATCTCATCTACTCTATTTGTGTCTTGTGGCTTTGTCTATTTTTTTTAAAAGTCTATACAGAGACAGCCCTGAGTTGGTTCCAATACAGACTGCCATTCGTGACAGTGACTGCCCCCTTGGGACCTCAGTTTTCCCACCTGTAAAATGGGGAGGGCGCCGGGGCAGCCACCTACCCCTCACTGCAATGGAAGTCATAACCCACTGACCCGTGACTGGCGTGGCCGCTGGGTGAAGCACTTTGCTGTGTGAGTGTGGGCCTTCTTCTGGCCACCCCAGCACCTCCTGAGGAGCTTTAAAAGCACCAGGGGCCCGCCTCACTCGGAGACTGACTTGGCTGCCTGGGTGGAACGTCTCTATGCGCTCTCAGGGCAGGCTTTAGTGGGCGGGCAGGACGGAGAGCTGAGGCTTTGGGTCATCCTGTCTCGCAAGGGGGAGCTGTTGCTATCTCCACTTTAAAGCTGACGGAGACACTGTTCGCACAAACCCGTCCTACAAGGTGGCAGGATTAGGTCTTGAACCCAGATCTGTCCAGTCGGCTTGGTGCCCTCCTAGGGAAGGGGGTGGCATTGCACTTCCTGCTGAGTCCTCTGGTCTTCCTACTTCCACAGAGAGCCAAGACCGAAGCTCAGAGAGGCACAGGGACCTGCCCAAGGTCACACAGCAAGTCAGTATCTAAAAATCCAAGCTAGAGTCACGGAGTTGGGGAGCTGGGCTGTGCTAGCGTACAGGGTGGGCTGGGGTGACACTGCAGGCTTTTTCTCATTCTCTTCCACCTCCCAGGAGCCGCCTGGCTGAAGCAGCTGCCCTGTACAGCCTGGTGGATGAGCGGCTTCATGTCCTGGTCACTGCATCCAACCACCTCCTGGGGAGGCTGGAGCTCCGCATCCGCCTGGGCCGCCTGGAGGCTGCCATTTGCCAGGTGAAAGGGGAAGCTGACCCAGAGCCATGGGCGTGATGCCGGGGTCCCAGTCCCAGCTTCCACGCGTCCGGAGCCTCAGATCCTGATTGGGGGTGATTTGATCAGTGACTGCCTTGGGCTTTGTGAGGACACAGTGAATTAATCTCTGCCCCTTAAGACACCCCAGAGGCAGAAGGGAACCTGCACTTCTGGGTGAGAACCCTTTTGTGCCCTCTGTCCCTCGCTGGATCTTCATGTTTACCCCATTTTACCACTGGTAAACTGAGGCCAGAAAAGGGAAGTGACTTGCTGGGTTCACACAGTGAGTTTATGGCAGACTAAGACCCCGTCTTCTGCAGCCGATTACATGCCCCCAGGGACAAGGAGCTCATCACCCTGAGGCCACCCCTTTTATGACTGAGTGGCGGTGAGTGCTTAGGTAGAATGAGCCAAGACCCGCCGCCCCGTGACTGTGTGCGGGACACCAGGCAGGCACCTCCACCGGATCCTGCTGGGCTGGGAGTTTGGATGGTTGAGGAACATGCCCGCCCCATGTCTCCTGCCCAGAGCTGGCAGGTTGCAGTATGAGGTGGTGAATGACTGAGCTCAAGAAGACCTCAGCCTCCTGGAAGTCAGGGAGCTGGAGTATCTCCCCAGCAGCCCCTCATGTGCAAACCTCCTCTGCCCAGGTCAGCGATTGGATGGAGCAGGAGGGGAGCCAGTGCCTGCAGGCGCTCACCCCCGAGGACAGAAGTATGGAGACAGTGGCGCAAGCCCACGCTGAGTTCGAGGCCTTCTTCCTGAAGGCCATGGTGAGTTCCAGAGGGGATGGAGAGGGTGCTAGAAGCGGGTGGGCCTACTAGGGCTAAAGGGTACAAGTGGAGAGAGCAAGGAAACTTGCAGAGGGTGTGAAGAGTCAGCTGGGACTCCAGAGGATTCAGCTGAGATGTCATCACCTCCAGGAAGCCTTTCAGATGACCAAGTCCAAAGAGCACCCAATCTTAGAGCAATTCATAAAATGCAAATTGCAAGACCCAGACAGCTAAGCCAGCTGCAGGGAATGGGTGGGGAGGAGCCAGAGGCACAGGGTGCCCCTGCCTGTCCAGCCCATTGGGGCTGGGGGGCGGTGGGGAGGCTTGGGGACAACAGGGACAGGGAGAACTGGGGGACACAAAGGAGAAGCCTCAGACTTGGAGGCCAGTGTTTTCCAGAAGGAAGTGAACGGCCAAGGCAAAGGCCTGGAGACTGTAAGGCGCCATGGCCACTCCTAGGTATCCTTTACTTGTGAGCCCTGTAAGGAGGTGCTTTAGGGCCATTCTTCGGATGGCTCAGGATAGCACTTCAGAGGTGCAGTGGGAGGCCCCTGATCACTAGGAATCCCGGGTGGGAACTGAGAACCCCCTGCTGTCCCCTCCCAGGCTCAGTACCGCCGCGGCCTGGAGCTGTCCAAGCAGGCAGCCCAACTGGAAGCGGCAGCTGGAGGGGCTGACGAGGCTGGAGGCCAGAGGCTGCCAGAGCTGGTGGCCTTCGCCACTACCCAGCGGGCCTTCCAGGCCAAGCTGACCCACTTCTACATGGCGGCCGAGCGGCAGCGCACGGACCTCGACACGCTGCTGCACCTGCATCGCTTCTGCAAGAAGGTGAGGCCCGGGGCCCGCCCTGCAGACCCCTCCCCTGGCTGGTGGTGCGGTGGGGATGGGCGGGAGCCGAGACGCAGCCCTCAGCGCTTTGTGTGACTCGGTCCCCAGTCCCACGAGGGGTGAGGGAGGACTGGGGTTGGCACAGATCCATCCCCGTGTCTTTCCCTAGAGAAGAGGACAGATCCTTACCCAGGCGGTGTGACGAGGAGCAGGGTGTGTGAAGAGGTTAGGTTGCTGGGGGGCTGCTCAGAGCCTCCTGTGAACACCTCACACCCTGACAGGACACCAGTGCTGCCCCCATTGCACAGATCAGAAAACTGAGGCCTGAAGAGAGGGTGCTTTGCTTGAGGTTGCCCAGAGTCTCAGGCATCAAGCAGGATTTAATTGGCCTCCTTCTTAAGGTTTAAGAGAGCTTAAACCCATGTAGCCAAAGCCTTCATTTTTCTGATAGGGAAACTGAGGTCTTTGGGGACAAAGGAGCTGCCTAGAGACCCAGAACCCTCCGGGCTGGCTCTGCCCAGAGCCCTCGGCTGCCCTTTGAACTGGCCCCTGGGGACAGAGCGTGAGAAGAGCCTGAGCCCACACCCCAGCTGTCAGGCTGGCCCTGCACGCAGGGACAGGGAATGCAGGATGCTTCGGAGGTCACAGGAGAGGCCCGGGTCCGTGCACCCACACCAGGGCCAAGGAAAGACAGCGAGCTCTCCGGCTCCTTGAGGCAGCGGCAGGGCAGGCAGATGTCAGTGGTGACGATGAAGTCACCCCACACGTGGCATTATGGGGCTTAGGAAGCAAGGAAGAGGCAGAATCCGGGACTCAGAGTCAGGGCCACGTGTGCCTGCATGGGCTGTGTGGCCACGGCAGCAGTCCGCACTGCTCTGAGCCCCGGCTCCGTGGTGGTGGCGATGATGACAGCTGATGCTTCTGTGGCTCTGAGGTGTCAGCTCTGTTCCGGTCGTTTCACATCTGTTTCATTATCCCACCATCCCCGTCCCGGTGTTATGCCTATTTTACACGTGAGGAACTAGAGAGGTCAGCTAACACCCAGGGTCACACAGCTGGCGGAGCTGAGATTCAAGACTAGACCCTCTGGCTTTAGTGCCTTGCCCTTCCAGGTAGCAACAGACTTAGATTAACTGTCACTAACCTCCAGCACAGGGCTGCTCAACTTCAGGATCATCATTGACATCGCTCTTGTCATCTGGAGGAGGAGTAATGCCAGGGCAGGGCAGGGTGCTGGGCAGCGGGAAGCCTCTTTCCTTTGCTGGCTGATTTTTGCCCACTGCAGCCTCAGTGGCCTTCCCTGGATTCACTCAACTTCCTCCTGCCCCAGGGCCTTTGCACATGCTGTTCCCTGCCCAGGAAGGACTTCTCTGGCTGGACTGGCTCTTGTCTTTCCTTCTCCCTCAGCTTCTCCAAGCAGCCTGGCCTGTCCACTCTGCCACCCAGCCCTCTTCTCTCATCACCCACTCTATTGCTTCATGGCTCACTGTGATCTGAAATGACCCTGCTGCTTTGCCACATGCTTGTCTCTCTTGTGGCCCCTCAGAGGTGGCCGGCACTGAAGGTGCATACTGAGCTGTCATAGGGGGCTGCCTGGGGAGTGAGGAAGAGCAAGGAGAGCAGGCCCGGGTGGCCTGTGCGAAGGTGGTGACTGTCCCACGCTCAAACTGGCACCAAGGGAGGGGAGGCCTGACTGTGAGCCTGGCTTCGGCGACTCTGGGGGTGTGACCCAGGCTAGGTGCTGTTCCTCTCTGATCCCGGTCTTTTCTCTGTGCCTCACGGATTGGGCCAGATGGTTTTCTGAATCAGTTGTTGTCTATGTCTGTTCAACTTGGCTGGAAAGGTTGAATCCCAGACAGACAGACAGACAAGACAGTCTACTAGAGGTCAATCAGCCCCAGGATGGCACCTGTGTGCAGCAGCTTTGGCGCTAAATAATAATAACACGATTGTGCCGCTAACGGAGATTTATGGAGCCCTTTCCTGGCTGTGAGCCCCCATGAAACCACGAATATGAAGCCATTTATCTAAAGACAAGTTCCCTTAATCCGCGGGAAGACGGTCTCTGCGGAGGAAATGGTTCTGCCGTCGCACAGCCTAGCAGCTCGGTGTCGGGCTCTAAATTAATGGAGAGAAAGATTAGGTTTTTCATGAGCTCCTGGGGACATGTGGGCTTCTTTCCAACCTGCAGATATTTTGTGGAGGAATTGGGATTAGGCAGAATCACAAGATGGGCAGGGACCCCACCAGAGTGAGAGGCCTCAGGTCCTGGCTAGGCTGACTGTCCTGCCATGCCGGGGCCAGTTTCTCCTTCAGGTCTAATTTCCCTCTACCTGGAGAGAATTCCAGCTCCTCCCTGACTTCCTGTGTGACCTGCGGCATGTTATTTCACTGCTCCGAGCGTCAGTTTCCTCCTCTGTAAAATGGGCTGCTGGTACTGTTCAGTGTGAGCATACACAAGACCCACAAGACCTGGCAAACAGTTTGCATTTGATCCATTTTAGCCAGACTCCTCCCTCAGCACCACCCACAGGGGTTAAGCCAGTCTAAGGGTCCACATTTGCAGCTCTTAGGAGGTTTTTGGTAATTGCTGCAGCTCCCAATTTCCAGGAGAAATAGCCCCAGAGAGGGTGAGTCCTGCTGCCCCATAGGTCTGTCGAAGGTGCCTGAAGAGCCCCAGGGTGCTGGAAGCTGTTGCCATGTGGTGGGAGTTTATAACCTGGGGAAGAAAGGGAAACCCTTGTTATCCTGGCCAACAGAGAAAATTGCCACCAAGCAGAAGGTTTCTAAATTCGCAGGCACTGGTCTGTCCAGTGGAGTGATGCTCTTGCAGGGGGTGCCCTCTGCTCAGACAGGAGCTGTCTTTGTGGGGCCCCATGCCCCAACTGCATCTGCTCCTCCCTCTCTCTTGCCCCCAGATGACCTGGTTCCACAAGGACTGTCAGGACCTGGTGAGCCAGCTCAGGCTGGGCAAGGCTAAGAGGGCCAGCCCTGGGGACCAGCGCCGCCTGCACCGTTACCTGCAGCGCCTGGCATCTGAGTTCCCTGCCGAGAAACTGGCAGCCATGGCGCTGCAGGTGGCCTCCCTGAGCCAGGCAGGCCTGGGCCAGGACCTGTGGCAGGAGGCCCGTGGGAAACACCAGGAGATTCAGAGCCTGCTGAAGAAGGCGCTGGCCCACTGCCCATGCCTGGCAGACTCTGCTGCCCACTTGGCACCCTCAGAACCAAGAGGGGCAGTGGCCAAGGGCTGGGGTCCGAATGGAGAAGTGGCTCCCAAGGGAAGGTGGGACCTGTCCCTGCAGGACTCTTCGGGTGTGAATCACTTGCTAAAACCTTGCTGGCCTCCTTGGGCTGCCAGAAGCCTGCAGAGCAGAACTTTCCAGGTGGACCCTCCAGGCTCTGGCCAGGCAGTCGGGGCTGATGATGGCAAAGGCTCCCAGGAGCCTCCGGAGCCCACCCTGGAGCATTCTCGTGTCACCCTCTTCTCCTGGCAGCGGCTCCCCAGGAAGGGCCAGGTCTCCTGCCCCACTGGGGACAGCTTCTCCTCCGAAGGGACAGACTCACAGACATCCCTGGAGGACTCACCCCAAACAAGTCCGCCTGCATCCCTCTAGCTGGAGATGCCCCCCATGTCCCCAGGCTCTGGGGTGGCTGGCACAAGACCAGCTGGAGGAAGAGCTGCTCAGTCTTTTGGAGACATGGCTACCAAACAACCGGACTGTGCTGGGAGGATGGGAATTGTGCACCCACCTCTGGCTCCAGAAAACTCCAGGAAGACCCACTTCTCACACATACAGAATCGGGGGATGTGGGAGTCAGGATTCCCGTGCAATAAAGTATTGATTGGCCCTGTCGCTCCAGGGTCTCCTCGTGGAAGTCCTGTTGGTACAGATGCCGCTGAGGCTCCCTCTTGGGCAGCCTAACACACTCCCCACCGAGCACCAGGGCCAGCGTAGCCCCCCGACAGGACGCAACACATGTGGGCTTTTGTCTTAGGGTCACCCAGAAGCACACCTGAGACAAGGACTCAAGTGTGTTTTTGGCAGCGACCCCAGGAGCCAGTGGCAGGGAGTAGGAGGTCAGTCTGCGATGGAGATAAAGCAAGGTTGTCAAGCAGATTTCCATGTGGGCGCCTAGAGTGCCATCCTGGTGGGTGTTCTGGGAGAGAGCGTGGAACTTTGGAGCACAGCCCAAGCCTCCAGTGATGGCTGGGTGGGTGAGTATAAGGCATTTAGGAGTTGGCACCCATGGACCACAGGCTCAGCCTCCGCCTGGGGCTCACGTTGGGGCGGAAGGCCAGCCGTACACTTGCAGGTAAGAGTGAGGGACCCACCACAGCTCCACCTCACTCAGCTCCTCCTGAGGGCAGGGACCCTCTGCTCAGCCAGGGAGGCCCCTGGAAACTTGTCCTTGTACCCCAGAGAAAACCCCTTCCCCTAGGTCGCCTGTCTTCTTCATTTCCCCACCACATCCCCGATGCAGCATCTCCCGTCTGCAACCAGGCCCTCACTTCCCTGTCAGCACAGTGTCATTAGGTGCTGTGGGAGCTGGTGCTGGGGAGGAGAGGGAGTAGCATCCTCACCCAGCAGGTGTGGGGAACAGCTGGAAAAATCTGGTTCCAGGTAGAGCTTCTAGAACGTTCCATGCCTTTCACTCAGTCTAGGTAGCGCCCCCTAGTGCCTCCCACAAGCATCACCGTGTTGACAATGCTGGTCCCATGAATTAGTCTTTGTCACCGAGTCTGGCAACCCAGCCTGAGTTTCCCAGGCCCCAGATGAGAGTGTGGGCACACATGAAGCCATGGAAAGGGAAAGAGGTCAGGGTTTCTCCAGAGTTGTCTCAGCACAGGCTCACGCACACTCAAGGCCCCAGATGTCTGCACAATTCTCCTGTTAGTCACGAGATTTCTCCAAGTGGGCTGCAGCCTGCCTGCTTCAGAGCCACGAGCAGAGATGAGCACAAGGCGGCTTCCTGGTGGAGCCCAACCCAGACAGCTGAACTCGGACTTGGGGTTGGAGTGTCGGGAGATGCATTTGGAGCTATCTGCTTGGTTCTTTCCCATGCTGTTTGTTGAGGTGAAGGGTGTCTTAGTCTATTTTGTGCTGTGATCACAACACCATGGCCTGGAATGATTGTAAACAAGAGGAATTTATCTGGCTCATGGTTCTGGAAGCTGGGAAGTCTGACATGCAGGAGCCACATCTGGCAAGGGCCTTCTTCTTACTGTGCCATAACCTAGCGGAAGGCATCACATGGTGAGAGAGGGAAGGGCGGAAGTTGTCCTTTACAAAGAGGCCACTCCTGCCAGAGCCCTCATGACCTCGTCACTTTGTGAAGGTCCCATCTCTCAACACTGTTGCACTGGAGAGAAAGTTGCTAACATACGAACTCTGAGGACCCATTGAAACCCTCTCAGGGGTGTCGTTAGGACACCTTGGGGAAATACACCCCAAGCCAGCTCTGCCTCTCACCTTCCCTCCCTTGCCTTGTGCATCCAGCCAGACCCAGGGATGCCTGAAGCATTTGATCAGGCTGTCTCCATCCATGCCTGTCGCCTCAGAGGGGGGTTGAAGGCTCTTAAAGTGCTGTTGCCATGGAAACAGGATATAGCCAGTGGGGACCACAGGCAGGGAGCTGGAGAACCTGGGGTGCAAGGATGGAAACTGATTGAGAGACCCTAGCTACTTCAAGAAAGGAGGGGGCTAAGGGGAGACGAGGGATACCAGAATCTTCAGGTCGAAGGGGTCCCAAATGTTGGCTCATGCATCCTTTGTCTCACAAAGAACGGTATGCCAAAGGCTTCTCTACTTGCAGGCAACACCTGGGGGAGAAGAGCGTTGCTGAAATGAAGTATGATAGTGCATGATATATGAATGTCACACCAAGGGCTGACATTTGTTCCGTATTTTCATTGTGCCTGACTTTGTGCTAAAAGGCTTTAGGGGCTTTGTTGAATGCTTCACAAAAGCCTCACAAAGCTTATACCAGTTCTCCCTCATTTTCCTAAGGAGGAAACTGGGGCTCAGGGTTGTTTGGAGGCGACTTGCCCAGTGTCATGGTGAGTGGTAGAGCTGGATTTACATAATGCCTGGACCACTTTGTGGTGAGCCTGGGCTGACTGTTTCCTGAACCTTCCTGAATTATCTCTCAAAGCCCAAAGGGGTCTTGCTTAATGGCCTTGGCCCAAACCTGCCACCCCCACTCATGGGAATTCCCCAAGAATGACCACACAGCTTTGAGTCAGCAAAGCCCCAGCCCCCAAGGCCTAGGCCTTGGCCACCATTCCCTCCGTCAGACTTCACAACAAAATGTACAGCCTGTGCTGGTGAGAAGATGGCGCTTACAAGGAGCCTGAATCTGCCTGTGACGTGCTGGAGCCTCCACCCTTCGGAGGCCTTCTTCAGGCTCCGATTGGCAGGCAAAGGGGCAAAAGGAGGAGCAATGACTGGGAGTCAGGGCCTCAGGGCTATTTTTCCCTAGGTGACCCCAGAGAGGTGGCCTCCCCTCGCTAAGGGCTTGGTTTCCCCAATTCGTCCAGTGCAGGCATAGGATGAATCAGGGTCATTCTCACTTTGGGTATCAGAGAGCCCTCCTGAATCTAGATTCAGTAGCTGAGCACCTCTGATATATGGCTGCCCTCAGTTCCCCCAGTCTTTCACTGAGCTTGTCAAGCCTGCTGGGTCAGGACGAGATCTCTGGTTCCGTAAGCACAACACCAGCTTTTCCCTCTCCAGAGGAGTGGCGTCCCGTGAGGAGCGAAGCTTTGAAAGCACTCGTAGGACTGAGCCCAAGCAGAAGTCTCGGCACTTTACCATTTACAGAGCATCCTTTTGTCTTTCCAGTTCCTCATCTGTAACTTGCTTGAACTCTGAGGAGCACAGGGGTCATACCCCGGGATGTTCCCATTTCGCAGGCGAGAAGACTGGGTCTGGAGAGGGGAAGTGCCTTGCCCAAGGCAACACAGCCGGGAAAAGGTTGGTCAGGGGAAACCTCAGGTCTGCACACCCTGATCAGGGCCACGCTCCCCAAGAGAGCAGGTACACTTTCGGAGATGGGGTGCACCTCCACTCGAGCAGTCGTCTCCCTGAGGGAGCCCCACACTCTCCTGCCCACTAGTTGCACACTCCAGACCCAGACGGGACAGCTGGCCGGGGTCAGGCACAGTCTGCCCTCGTGAAACAGAGCTCCTGTGTTCTGTAGAGGATATGAACTGGCATTCAGCTCACGCCAAGCCCATCTGGCCTGAAACCTACCCTTTCTCCACTGAAAAGTAGCTTTTAGGGGCTGAAGTCCATGAGTTCCTGGTGACTATGGCTGTGCCTGGACAAGGGACACATGAGATCCCATTCCCCAAGGCCCAGCCATTTGGGGGGCTCTGGGTGGTGAATGTCTGTAACCCCTCAGGTCTCATTTTCCCATCTGTGAAATGGGATGCAATAAGAGGTATAAATGTGATCTTTGTCCCTGGCTCCTGGCTCACAGGACCTACAACCCCTGGAACTCCCAGAGCAGGAAGAGAGTCTCGTGTACACTAATGAGGTGAACGGTGGCCCCTGTCTGGCTTTGGTTTGGGAGCTGCTCCCCAGAAGACTGAGGCGGGTTACAGGAGGGAAATGTCGCCCCATCTCCTCAGTCCTCCAGGGCAGGGAGGACCTGAGGGTTGAGTTGGTCCCCAGTGGCCAATGCTTCTTCAGTCATGACTATGATGAATTTGATATTAAAAAGCCGACAAGACTGGGTCCAGAGAGCTTCCAGGAGCTGAGCACAGGAGACAACTGCAGCCAGCAGGTCCAAGGAGGGCACGGAAACTTTGGGCCCTCTTCCCACATGCCTTGCTGTAGCCTCTTCCATCTGGCTGTCCATCTGAACCCTTTGTAGTATCCTCTATAACAAGCCAGTGTACATTAGCATTTCCCTGAGTTCTGTGAGCTGTTCCAGCATAGAAACTGAACTCAAGGAGGGAGAAGTAGGAACCTCAATTTATAATCTGTAGGTCAGAGATGTAAGTCACAGCCCAGAGCTTGTGACTGGTATCTGAACTGAGGACAGACTTGCAGGATTGAGCCTTTAACCTGTGAAATCTGACTCTAATTTCAGGTAAATAATGTTAAATTGACTTGAATTATAAGACAACTGGTTGGTGTCCACCGGAGGATTGCATGGTGTATTGGAACACCACCCCCCCACCCACACACATGAAAATGTCTTAGATACAGAAGTCTTCTATGTTGTATGACTATGGAAGAGAGTAAAAAATGGCTTGTTTTTTTTCCTTCAGAAGGTAGATCAGACCAGCCCTGAGAGGCAGAGCTCCTGACCTCCTCTCAATCCTGCCTTCTTTCCACACATTGGCCTGAATAGAAAGCCACAAGTTGTCCTTGAACCTCCCCAGAGGCCCTAAATACACTGGGAAAATAAAAGGGAAAAATGACAATGAAAACAACATTGAAAAAGTCTTTTAAACTGGGCGTGATGGTGCACGCCTGTGTAATCCCAGCACTGGGGAGGCTGAGGCAGGAGGATTATTGCAAATTCGAGACCAGCCTGGGCTACAAAGTGAGCTCAAGGCCAGCGTGAACTGCATAGTGAGACCCTGTCTCAAAAAAACAAAAAAAAGTCTTTTAAAATAGTCAGGAGGTCACCAAGGAAGAAGAACAGAATGCCAGCTGTACCAGCAGTGTGAACTCTGGGTAATTCTGACCACAGGCTGCCAGAACAGATTGTCATGCTGTGTCCGAGCCTTGGGGTGTATGTCAGAGGGGCATCAGACTCATGTTTTGTGGACCCTGCACACACATACTTTCCCTGTACATACATCCTGTTCTTGTTTTTCTATTGGTCACATGGTCGCTGCACCTGTTTTCAACTCCAACAAGAGCTTCCCCACAAAAGGATCGTTACTACTGTGTCATAAATCGCACATAAGCTGCCACCCGTCTATCTTTGGGATACTGATTCAGAGATATATGAACTTGTGTTTCCCAAATAACTGCTCCTTAGACCCTAAATAAAGCCCTTTTTTTCTTATTGTCTCTGACTTAGAGTTGATTACTCTCCCTCCGTGTCTAATCTTCTGCTGCCTCCCTTTTCATTCACCTCATCCTCATTCCAGCCTCCACCCTATCTCCCCTGGATGACTTCTGTAGAACAGTGTCCTTGATGGTCTTCTTATCGACCGCCCTTCAACTGTTTTCCACATGGGAACTACAGGGGTCTTTGCAGATGTCAGGTTAGGATCCCCCTGCTTACACTGCCAAGTTGCATCCCCTAGTTCTGCAGATGAAAAGGCCACCTTCACTCTGATGCCCTGTGTAGCTGGCCACTGCCCACGGCTTTTGTCTCACCCCAGTCTCCATGAGTCCCAGTAGCACTGACTTCCTTTCAGTTCCTCAGGCATACCAAGGTCTTCCTGAGGTCAGGCTGCCCAGAAGTAGAGCTGGAGGTAGAGTTCGGGTGCAAATGATTCACTGAAGAGGTGATCACGTGGGAACTCTAGAGGGTAATTTACACCTCTGAAACACTTCAGTCTCTGCAAAATTGTGTGGCACAAAGCAGAAAGTCTGAGAGCGGAACCTGTAAGATAGTTGCAAGAATGAACCTGTTCAAGACAATATTCTGTATCAAAAATATACAAAAAGTTCTCACAACTAAGTAATTGTAATTTTAAAATCCAAAGAAGATACACAAGGGACCAACAAACATGTGAAAATACTTACAGTCATTAGCCATCCAGGGAAAAGCAAATCAAAACCACAGTGACGTAACATTTCACATCCACTAGGGTGGTAATAGCCAAAACAACAACTGATACGTATCAGTGAGGATGTGCATATTGGTCAGCTTTCTTGTTGCTCAGACAAAATACCTAATACGTGCAACTTTAAGGAAGGGCTGTTTATTTGGCTTGTAGTTTCAGAAGTTTCAGTCCATGTTTAGCTGGCTTCAAGGCAGAAACGTCATGGTGGACGTACGTGGTGGAACAAGGCTGGTTGCTTCATGGTGGCCAGGACATAGAACAGGGGAAGAGTGGCAGCGAGAGGCAGACCCTCCAAAGGCAGGCCCCAGTGACCCGCCCCCTCCAACTAGACCCCACATCCTAACGGCCTTTTCAGCTACGAGCTTGAATGGATTCATGCACTGAGGAGGATGGCATCCCCGTGACTCAGTAGTCACCTCTCCAGGAGTCTCTGAATCCAGGCAAGTTGACAAAAGTAACTGGCACAATGTGAAGAAATTGGAACCCTCAAAAACTGTTGATGAGGATATCAAATGATGCAAACACTTTGGAAAAATAATTTGATAGCTCTTTGAATGGCTAAGCATCAAGTTCCCATCTGATCCTGTAATTCCACTCATAGGTATATGTACCCAAGAGAAATGAAAGTACATGTCCACGTAAAAATTTATGCATGAATGTTTAGATGGAATTATTCATAATTGCTGAAATTTGGAAGCAACCCAGATTTCAATCGGTTAACAGATGGGTACACAAAATATGGTACATCCATACAACAGAGTACCTTCCTAACTTATTCTAGGGAGCTAGCATTATCCTAATACCAAAGCCAGATAAAAAGGTCAGCATCCCCAATCTTCCAGCTGTTCAAAAGTGAAGACAAGAGCCCTGAGGGCCTGAACCCAAGCCAAACATGAGAAAACACAGATATCTATATGTATCCAGATGCAGAAAAAATGACAAGTACTCGGCAAAAATAGCAAGTTATTTGTGAAAGAGTTACAGACTAATATCAGACTTCTTGTCTGCAACAGTGGAAATTAGAAGAGAGTGAAGAAACAGGTTACTAGGAGAAAAGGAGTGAAAATCAAGAGTTCTATGTACACACACCAATTAAGTCTTTCAGATTATAGGAAGGGTATTGGGAATGTAAATGCTCTACAAAAAATAACAAGTGAAACCAAGCAAGGAGGGAGAATTAAAGGGGTGTGTGTGCATGTGTTTAACATTAAGTGTTCCTATCTAGGAATGTGTTATATTACTTTTATGAAAGAACTCTTGAACATAGTTCAAGAAATATTTTACAAGGTACTATATTATTTCAGTTAAGCTTAAAGGTAAGGAAAAAGGCTAGATAAAAGAGTATTAAAAGTTAAATTGCGTCTTGTTTCAGCCCCTCCAGATCTATTTACCACATATGGTGATGCAAGCCTGTAATGCAGTACTCCAGTCACTGAGGCAAGAGGAAAAGTGAGTTCAAGGCTAGCCTGGGCCACGGCCAGTTCTTGGACTACAGAGCAAGATTCAGTCTCAAAAAAAAAAAAAAAAAAATTCAAGTTCTAACTTCCAGTACCTTAAAATATGACTTATTTGGAAATAAGGGTATTGCAGATTTAATTAGGTAAAATGACATCATATTGGAATAGGATGAGCCTTATAAAGCGAGATTTGGACAAAAGCATACACAAGGAAAAATGTCATTTGAAAATGAAGGCAGAGATCAAGTTGATTCTTCTATGAGCCAGGGAACATCAACATTTCTAACAAACAAAAGCCAGAAGAGGCTGGGCGTGGTGGCGCACGCCTTTAATCCCAGCACTCCGGAGGCTGAGGTAGGTGGAGCATTGTGAGTTCGTGGCGGGGTTGGGCTACAACGTGAGTGCAAGGTCTGCCTGAACTACACAGTGCGACCCTGCCTCAAAACAAACAAACAAACAAACAAACAAAAAAAAAAAAACCTAGGGCTGGGAGTTTGGGAGTTTGGCTCAGTGGCTTACGCACCTGTCTGGCAGGCGTGAGGCTGTGAGTTTGATCCCCGGTGCCGCAAAACAACAACAACAAAAAAAAGCGAAAAGATGGGCAGAGAACAAACTTCTCTATAGTCCCTGAGAAGAAACCAACTCAATGGACACTTTGATCTCAGACTGCTAGCCTCCAGAACTGTGAGCCAATGCATTTCTATTACGCCAAATAAATAAAGAAGTTACAAGAAAAGAAATTTACACATGAATATACGTTGTAAATATAAGTGCAAAAATTTTCAACAAAGCACTAGCAAAATGAAAACATTATATTACTTGGATACACAGCATGTCTAAGAATTGTTACCCCAGGCATTCAAAGGTAAGCATAAGAAAATCAGTGTGGCCAGGCATGGTGGTACATGCCTGTAATCCCAGCACTCTGGAGGCTGAGGCAGGAGGATCACTGTGAGTTCAAGGCCAACCTGGGCTACATAAGTGAGTTCAAGGACAGTCTGAAGTACACAGCAAGACCCTGTCTCAAAAAAGAAAGAAAGAAAGAAAGAAAGAAAAGAAAAGAAAGTGGAACAATATCTCATTGCATGGATAGGAAGGTTTTACACTAATAAAATGTCACTGCTAGTCTAAGACACCACACATTCAAGGCAAGCCCTATCAAAAATCTTACAGCCAGTTTTTTTGTTTTTGTTTGTTTTTGTTTTTGTTTGCAGAAATAAAAAAGCTGGTCCCCCAAATTAATATTAAATTACCGAAAGGTTTTGAGTAGGAAAGCAATTTAAAAAGGAACAAAGTTGCCAGTTGTAGCTCAGTGGCACAGCACCTGCATGGCAAGTATGAGGTCATGAGTTCCATCCCCAGTATGAAAAAAAAAAAAAAAAAAAAAACCAAAGTTGGAGGACTCCAAATTCCCAATTTCAAGACTTACCACAAACCTACAGTAATTAAAACTGTGCTACTGCCATAAGGACAAACATATAGACAACTGGAAAAGAATTGAGAATCTAAAAGTAAATCCATACATCCATGGCCAATTAATATTTTACAAAGATCCCTATTAATAGGGAAAGAAATGTATCTTCAACAAATGTGCTGAAACCACTGCATTTTCATATGTAAAAAAAAACTGAGACTGGACCTCTACTTCACACCATGTAAAACATTTACTCAAAATGAATTACAGACTTAAGCAAAAGAGCTAACATTGTACAACTCTTAGAAGAAAACACAATGGTAAATCTTTATGAGATTGGATTTGACAGAGAACCCACCATGTTGGCAGAGACGCAGCAACCAGAAGATAACCTGCCTGCCTCCCTAGTGTGTGTGTGCGACCAGCGCGGACCCTTGGGAGAGAACAATGTGCCTTTTGAGAACCTGCCATGTTGGGCAAAGAGGCAGCAACCAGAAGAAAAGCCGCCTGCCTCCCTGGTGAGTGTGTGCGACTGCACAGACTCCAGGAAGAGAAAGAGATGTGTGTCCCATAGGCCTACCAGCGCGCGGGCTATGAATCAAGGACTTCCCCCTGCCCCCCGCCCCCGTAAGCAACCTGCTGGCTCAGAGGACCGGCTAGGTTCATAGCAACTAAGGTACATAAAGCAACTAAATGCTTGTATTGTTAGGTTATTTTGCAGGCCTGGTGCCCGCAGTCTGAGTATTTCTTGGGAAGATGACATTGTGCAGTGTGGCAAATATGTGGGATTGTCCTCTGTCTTGTCTTCGAGCCCCAATATCGTTCTCATTGTTTTGCTTAATTTTGCTTAATTTTCATTTCTTTCTTTCTTTTTTTTCTTCATTTCATATCCTGTTTTTATTGGTTTTATTGTGTTTTGTTTTTGGTTTGTTTTTGCTATACCTGATGGAATGGTCAACCATTCTGAAAATAACAAGATACACTATAGTAGCTATTGTTTTCATAGTATCTCTCTTTGAAGTTCTAAGCCAGTTCTGCTGCTTTGTTCTGATTGTTTTGTTGTCTTTTGTTGGATTTTACTATCTTTAAAATAAAATAAAATAAAATAAAAGAGATTGGATTTGACAGTGGATTCTTAGATGTTACCCAAAAAGCATAAGCAATAAGAAGAAAAATTTTGTAAATTAGATTTTGTAAAAACTAAGGGACATTTGTGCATCAAAGGATTTTAGTAAGAAAGTGAAAAGACAACTCTACAATGGGAGAAAATATTTGCAAGTCATATAAATGATAAGGTCATACATAGGAGCTGGATGTGATGGTGCACACCTGTAATTTCAGCACTCCAGAGGCAAAAGCCAGAAGATTGTAATTTGAGCCCTGCCTGGGCAACTTTTAGTGACCTAGTGAGACCCTGTCTCAAAATTAAAAAAAAAAAAAAAGGTTGGGGATGTAGTGCAAAGCCCCAGGATTCAACCTCCAGTGCTCAAAAAAAAATTAATATCCATAATACATAAAAGAACTCCTACAGATCAATAAGAAAAAAATAATCCAATTAATAGATAAAGAACTTGAATAGAAACTTCTTCAAAAGAAGATACAGAAACTGCCAACAAGCACATGAAAAGATACATCCCAGCTCGTTAAGGAAATACAAATGCAAGCCACCTACTAGGATGGCCATAATTTTTTAGTGAAGAAAATAAATGTTTTCAAGAGTGTGTAGCAATTAGAACCTTTCTACATTGCTGGGGGAAATGTAAAATGGTACGGTTGCTGGGGAAAGCAGTTTGACATTTCCTCAAAAAAGTTAAACATACAATGAATGAGCGATTCCATCCCTAAGTATAGACCCAAAAGATTTAAAAACATATTCAAAGAGGTACTAATTGAAGAATTATTCACAATAGCTAAGAAACAAAAACAACTCAAATGTCCAGAAATAGAATGTACATCTATATATAAATATATGGATATAGTAATTACATGATTCCATTTATATGAAATACCCAGGATTAGGAAATCTAGAGAGACAGCAGATTGGTGGTAACTTAGGGCTGGAGTCTGGAAAGTGGTGGGTCTGGGAAGTGGTCCCTATAGGGTACAGTATTTCTTTTTGAGATGATGAAAGTGTTCTAAATGTTCCTGTGAATATGCTAAAAACCATTACACAATGTATGCTTTAATTTTTTTATTAGTACATGTTCATAGTACATAATGACTACATTTATAGAGGGAAGTTGGTACATGTGCATAATACAGATTAATTCATTTTTCGCTTGCTACCCCTCCCATCCCTCCTTGTTCCTCCCAACTCTTGGTCCCCTTCCCATTTGCAAAAGCTCTATTTCCATTTTTGTCCTTCAATTCTTTTTTTGGTCCCAATCTCTTTTCCTTTACTCCCTCCCACTCCATCTCTTGTTCCCCTTCCCATTTGGGTGAATTTCATGGTATGCAAGCTATATCTCAATAAAGAACATAAAAATTATTTAAATATACAACACACAGAGACACAAACACCAACACAAAGGTGCACAGAAAAACAACAGCAATCAGAAGGAATCTGTGT
>RJWM01023394.1:0-32220 GCA_004363535.1 Dasyprocta punctata
ATGTATCAATGTCAGTGTCATGTGATTTTGTGCTATCATTTTGCGAGATTTTACCATGGGGAAATCTGAGTAAAGGATACAGGCGATTGTTTTGCATTGTTTCTTACAACTGCGTGTGGAACTGCATTTTAAAACAAAAGTTTAAAAAATGTGTTTCTGAGAAATTCTATATCTACAAGTCACCCCAGAGTTTTATTTGTGTTTAACATTAAGATTCTCTTCTTGATTGGGGAATAGGATATAGATTAGTAGTAGACACTTATTGAACAAATTTCAAGGATTTGTATTAAAAGTGTGAGAATTGCTAGAAAAATAGAAATGAGATGTATAGGTCCAAAGTTTTAGAGAGAAAAGGAGTGAAGAGAAACATTGATTCTAGTAATAAGGGAGGAAAATAAAAGTAAAAGTAAGGTATAATGATAAATGTACAAACAAGATCATTAGAGTATTTGTTCCTGTGAGATATACTCTACAAACGTATTAATCATAAGTACGATTGACATTGCAGTATTCTCGTGTGTGTGTTTTGTATGTTTCCTTCTAGGACTGTAACCAGTTCTGAGAGTATGGAGGAATTACAATTGACCCAGGATGAAGCTGCTCTAGGGAAAGGAAAGTTTTGAGCTTATTTTTTTTCATGAGAAAATAGAATTGAGGCTTCTTTTTTGGGAAGATTTAAAATTATCTGTGGAAAAAAATGAGTTGGATCTGACATTGAAGGATGGGGAATTTAGTGATTGAATTTAATAGGACAGTAACAAATGTTGGTTCCTTTGATATTTCCAGGATTGCATTACAGCCTGTGATAGATTAGGTATTAGCCGCAGTGTTCTCTCCCACCACCCTGCCTCATCAGAACACTGCATTTCCTGGTTGTATTAATGTTGGGTGTGGCCCTGTGACTTGTTTGGTGTCGTGGTGGGTGGGGTGCATTCCCTTCTTTTTGACCTTGTGCTCAGCCTTTCGGATTTGGCCAATGATATTAACATGTGACAAAAGTGGTGTTGGAAATGACATTGCATGGTTGGGCTTATCCTCTTTCAATTTCATATATCAGTCTTCTTTGGAACATCTCTTTTAGTGTGGGTGCCAAAATGAACATGAATGGAGAAGCCTAAATCTCAGCCAAGGGCCAAGTCTGGCTGGACTCATGGCATAAAGCAGAACTTCCCCACTGAAGCCAGTCTAGATTAGATAATCCCCTGATGACCTGAAGCTGTGTCACTGAGAGTTTGGGGCTGCTGGTTACTTAGCCATAGCTGACCCATACATCACAGTGTCAGCTGTGTCAGGCAAATTGGGTAGGACAAGACAGCTGAGCACAATCTGAGATGGGTATTCTTTGTTCAAGTGCTTGGTACATCTGGTATGTATTTTTCTAGCTATGCCCATCTGCACTGTTATGGTTTGTGTCTGGATGTTCCCCCAAATCCTCATGCAGTCATGGGGATGCTGTTCAGAGGCAGCAGAATCTGGAGTTTGAGACTGATTCATCGTCTAGTGCTAGGATTATGGACGTGAGTGCTACATCCACCCTAGGGTAGGTGGCTTACATACAATATAAGGGACAAAAAGAGTCTTCTCCCACACTCCTCCCTTCTTGCTCTTGTTGCTTTTGCTGTCTTCCACAGCCATGAACTGTTGCTCCTCTGCCATGCCATCCTGCCTTGGAGCCAGCTGATTATGGACTGAAACTTCCACAAATTGTGAGCTAAATAAACCTTCCCTACTTTAACATTAGATGTTAGGTATTTTGTCTCAGCAATGAGAGAAAAGTAACTAAGACATGTACCCATTGTAATACATTTTTTTTTTTTGAAACAGGGTCTCGCTACATAGTTCAGGCTGTCCTTAAACTCACCATGTAGCTCAAACTCATGGTGATCATTCTGCCTCTTCCTCCTGGGTCTTGGGATTATAGACATGTACCACCACACCTGGCCATTGTAATGTATCTTGCAAAACTAAAATCTGTAGCCCGCATCTAGCACATGTAGATGTTTAAATCATTAAGTGAATGACTATGGCCTGCTTAAATGTGTCTCCAGTTCCAGAAGGCAGGAGACTGGCACAGTCCACATAAAGGGTGCTGGCTGTGCTGCCTTAGTATTTCCCCTCTGTTGTCCTTCACAAAAGTGTGGTTAGCTTGCTCTGTGCTGCTAAGTTCTTTGGTTAAGAGAAGCAGGGGATATAGGCCTCCAGAAATGAGGTGTGTGTGTGTGTGTGTGTGTGTGTGTTGTGTCCTAGTCTTTCTCTTACTGTCTGCTGAGGAGGAAAACTGGTTCTGGGTTGGTGAGATGCAAGGTCATGGATTGGACCATGGAGATGGAACTTTGGTGGCAGATGGACACTTCCCTGAAATGGAATGTAAACTGAGGCAGGCAGGATGGGGATGGGAGCAGGAGCAAGGGAAGGCGTGGATGCTTAGCTTCCTTCCAGTGGCCAGAGGAGGTTATCTCACAGCCCAGCCTCTTTATGGCCTCAGCAGAGAGCTAAAGCAAACACAGCAAATGCTCGCTGCAACCTGCAGAGCCACCTCCCTCCATGGTTTCTTCCTTTAGTGGCCTGGGGGACCAAAGTCTCTGCTTAGAAGGACTCCTGGGGCCTTTTCCTGCTCTTCACCTTGAAGTCCTTCCTCACACCTACCTTCCAGGTGGCTTTGAAAAAGACTGACATTGCATCTCCATTCTCAGTTCTTGCAACCTGATGCGATTGGATCAATCTTGACTTCATTTTACAGATGAGGAAACTGAGGCTGGGATTGTTCCCAAGCTTCTTTATTCTCTCTGGTCTGGAATGTAATTGCATGGATTTTATCCATTCTTTTTTTATGAAGTAGTAATTCTTCATTGTTTTAAAATTATTTATTTACATTTTTTTCTTTATTTTATTTTCCTCATATTTTCTATTAGTGTATATTGGTTATATAGATCAATGGACTTCATTTTTTTTTATTTTTTATTTTAAAGAGAGTAAAATGAAACAAAATGAAACAGAATAAAGCCAATCAAAACAAAACAATACAAGTGATACAGGATGTCAAAACAAGATAATAGGAAATCAACAATGGTTACCACAATGTCTCTTTTTATCTTTAAAATAGCTGCCCATACGGTCAGGCATAATAGAATCTAACAAAACAAAACAATGAAAATGACACAGGACTTCAAAACAAGATAATAGGAAGTTAACAATGGCTACCACCTTCTCTTTTTAGACTTTTCCTCCCTTTTCACTTTCACAATATCTATTGTACATTTTGGATCCCACTAACTCCTTCAGTTTTTTATGCTAAGAAGACAACATGATATTTACCCGTGAGGATGATCTCAAGTTGCATTCATTTACCTACAAGAGCCTTGTGATTATCCTTCTTTATAGCCAAGTATAAAAATACCATATCTTTCTTATCCATTCTGCAATTGATAGGAAAACTACCCCTGATTTTTTCTGGGTCCTCATCACATGGAGCATTGTTTTCTCTTCTCTGACCTTCAGTCCATGAATTTCCTTTTGAGTCAAATGTGTTTCTTGTATACAGCATATTAATGGATCCTGTCTCCCAATCCACTCTGATCATGTTTCTTTTTATTGGTGAATTGAGGCTGTCTACATTAATGGTTATGACAAACATGCTCTGGCTCATCTCTGTCATGCTGTCCCCCTGCCATAGGCCCCTCACTTTTCCCCTCTGTTCATTGGCCTGCCCCATTTGGTGATCCCCCTCTGCTGCTGTTCCTAGAACCATAGTCATCTCTATATCTCTCTAGAATATCTTTTGGTATTCTTTGTAGAGTTGGTTTTGTGGTCATGAATTTCTTCAGTTGTTCTTTATCATGGAAGTATCTTATTTCTCCATTTTTTTTTTTTTTTTTGGTACTGGGGATTGAACTCATGACCTTGCGCTTACCGCTGAGCTAAATCCCCTGCCCTTCTCCATTAATTTTGAAAGATAGTTTAGCAGGGTACATGGGTCTTGGCTGGAAGTTGTTTTCTTTCAGGACTTTAAACACTTTACTCCAAGCTCTTCTTGACTTGATGGTTTGTGTTGAGAAGTCTGCTGTGATTCCGATGAGTTTTCCTTTATAGGTGATCTGTTTCTTATCTCTAACAGGTTTTAATATTCTGTTCTTGTGCTGAATTTCGGGGATCTTGGTTATTATACATCTGGGTGTAGATTTATTTTGGTTATGGCTAGCTGGAATTCTATAGGCCTCACTTATCTGCGTGTCAGGTCCTTTTCCCATACTTGGGAAGTTTTCTGCCATTACTTCTGTAAATAGTTTTTTTAAATGTCATTTGTGTTAACCCCTGTTTATTTCACTGACATCTATCAGTCTTAAATGATTTTTCTTTGCATTGTCTTGCAGTCATTGAATTGTTGTTTCCTGGCTCCTTGTTATTTTTAAGAGATATTTCCTTAGCTAGGCATGGTGGCACATGCCTGTAATTCCAGCACTTGGGAGTTTGAGAGTGGAGGATCATTGAAAGTTTGAGATTAGCCTGGGTTACAAATTGAGTTCATGGCCAGCCTGAACTGCATGGTGAGACCCTGTCTAAAAAAAAAAAAAAGAAAAAGAAAAAGAAAAAGAAAAAAGGAGATCTTTCCTTTCACAATCACTAGCTGCTATCCTTTCTTTAAGTTGTGAAAGTCTATCTTTAGTTTCTTTCAAGTGGTTTTTCCAGCTTTTGGTGGAGTGTTTAATTTTCTGAATATCTCTTTGAATCTGTTTCCTGCATTGTAATTCCTTCCTATGTTGTTCATTTAAGGTTTCCATCATTTCCCTATGCTCTTCTTTTTTTTTTTTTCATCTATGTCTTCTTTGGCTATACTCAGCAATTTTTTGCATTATGTTTATCATTTCTTCTTTTGCCTGAGATGTTATTTCTTATCTGATTACTTTTACAGTCTCTTAAAGTTGCTCCTTTACTTCATCTGTTATTCCTTCAGACATTTCAGGTGTGTGACCTTCAGTCTCTTCCAAGTCCATGTCTCCCAGACTTATTCTGTGTGGGCTGGAGGTCTGAGATTGTTTTTTGATCCTTCATCTTGACATTTTCCTGGGTTCCTCTGGATAAGCCAATTGTGGGGTCTCAGACATTTCCTGTATTAGCTTCCCATCAGTGGTGTAGGGGAATGGGCCAGACACCTGGTGTTCTCCTAACCTAGGTCTCCAGGGAGGTGGTGGGGTACAGG
This sequence comes from Dasyprocta punctata, assembly GCA_004363535.1. Taxonomy (NCBI): domain Eukaryota; kingdom Metazoa; phylum Chordata; class Mammalia; order Rodentia; family Dasyproctidae; genus Dasyprocta; species Dasyprocta punctata. The sequence continues at coordinate 5,198 of RJWM01023394.1, forward strand.
GTGGGCTTCTCCAGGCACGTGCGGCTTCTCTGAGACTACCCTGATGGCTGCAGGTGCATGGGGACTTGGCTCCAACTGGGTTAATTTTGACAGATTTGTACATGCAGGTAACGTAGTTTAGTCATTCCCATATCACTCCTCCCCTCCTCCTCCTCCTCCTCCTCCTCCTCCTCCTCCTCCTTCTCCCAACCCATCCACTGTGATGCAGGCCATCAGCAGGGACACGATCCTACCCCAGGTTCTCAGGCCCCATGGCAGTGTCGTTCATTTCTCCAAGCCATCTGGATTTGGTGGTCTTGCCTCTGGTCTCCTTCCCTGTGGGATGGTTCCACAGACTACCCTTAGCTCTCAGGATCTTGACCTAGTTTTAGGGGACAGGCCAGTCATCTTGTGCATGTCCCTCACTGTGGACTGGTCTGATGCTTCCTTGGCATGGCTGCGAGTGGGAACATCCCAGAGGCAGTGCTATGCTTCCGTGCTGTGCCACCTGTTGGATTGGGTGTGCTGGGTCACTTTGAAGCAGCGACAGGGAAGGTGTTTGCTGAGGTCCTTCAATTAAAGCGCTGCTCGCCAGGCTCCCTCCATCTGTGAGGTGACTCTTTCTCTTTGTCACAGGTGAGCATTCCATGGATGTGTGTTAAAGCCATGTAAATGTCTTCTTCCTCATCAAATGTTTCCTTCATTCCTTCCTTTGCTTACATCAAGTGGAAGCATAGATTTCTAAATTGTACAGTGGGTTATTATCCATTACTATCATTATCTTAATGCTCATATTGTTTCAGATTTGGGCAGGGAGGTCTCCTTCAAGCAGGATTCTTGGCCTTCTGACCTGGCTCTGTGATTCTCAGGGCGTGTCACTGTTTTCCATTTCCCATCTTGGATGTTTCCTGCCCTGGCTGTGGCATCAGCCAATTTCCCAGGGAGCCTTGGGTTATTTTTTGGAGACTGGTATTTAGAAGTCAAGATATGGGTACTAGGCGTGCTCATTGCTGCTGGGGCATCACCACACACACACACACACCCCATTATATCAATATCCATATACATTGAGGACCCCAAATTCACACCAGTTCTCAATTCTAATCCCCAGTCACAGGGCCAACCCCAGCTCTCTCCCTTCCCTGGGTGTTACTGCCTTGTGCATCAGTGAGAGAACTGGCTCCTGTTACCCTTTGTGCATTTACATTATTTGCTGGGTCTACCTGTGTGCACCCCATCTCCCAAAGCAACACACACCCCCTCTCCAGTGCCTCCCTCTGCTTGGGCTCTTGGAGCTGCACTTGGTTGTTCCCCTTGGTCCCCTGGACCATCTCACAGTCATTGGGCTCTGATCACCTGTGCTGCACCACTGAGCCCTGGCTTTCTGCAGGGGCAAGGTCCTGGTCCTGCTCTTGCTTTGATGGCCCAGTCAGGCTCCTCTTGCACCCCTACCTCTGTGGGTACCTCTTTCTCTGCTCTGCTCCAACAGCCCTGCTGCCACACCTGCTCCCTGTTCTGACATCTTTTCCTCTACCTGGGCTCCAGCTGGCAGACGCTCCTTAGCTGGACCCTCTAACTCCCATCCCTTGCAGAACAAGGTCAGGTCACCATACCCTCCTAGGTCAAATGGTGGAGTGCGATCCACTTGCCCACTTGATGTTGTGGGTCTTCCCAGGGAGTGATGCCATGCTGGGGACTCCAGGACAGGCCGCTGTTGTAGACTGGGCACCCCGCGTCACAGGTAACAGGGACGTCTTGCAGAGGGGAAAGCCATGCTGTTGTGCCCATGCATGAGCTCTGCAGATGCATCACAACTCATTTCCTGAGCACAGTGAACAAGCACCAGCTGCCCAGGGTGGCGGCTGGTGAGTCTGAGGGGAAGCGTTGCGTTGTCTGCCTGGTGATGGAGCGGCTCCTCTGCTGTGGGCTAGTGCTCCCATGGGACACAATTCCTCCCTTCTGCTCGTTTAGAGAGGAACATCCATAGCTCTCTTTTGAAGTCTTGTCATTAGCATCCTCTAGTCTTTTCCCTGAGGTCCTTAGTCATCTGGCTGCTCCTGCACTAGATTAATCTTATTCTCCAGCTTGGGCCGACCCTCCATCCAGGCCAAGTGGACTGTTGTGGCTTGTGTCTAGATGTCCCCCCAAAGCCTCAGAGGTGGGGCTTTCCAAGGTGGCTGGATCTGGAGTGTGTGATGCTAGGATCATGGGTGTGTGATTACTAAATTAGCTCACAGGTTGGTTTGGTACAATTTTGAGTAGGATTAAGAGGACTCCAATCTGGAGTGTGCGTGACCAGTGCGGACTCCAGGAAGAGAAAGGGATGTGTTGGGCAGGGAGGCTCCAACCAGAAGACAACCTAGGCTGCCTTCCTGGTGAGTGTGCGTGACCAGCGTGGACTCCAGGAGGAGAAAGAGATGTGCCTCTCGTAGGCCTACCAGTGTGCGGGCTAAGTATCCAGGACTCCTGCCCGCCTCCCCCTGTAAGCAACCTGCTGGTTCAGAGGACTGGCTGAGTTGACAGCAACTATGGTACATAAAGCAACCAAATGCTTGTATTTTTCAGTTGATTTTGTAGGCCTGGAGCCGGCAGTCTGGGCATCTGTTGGGAAGATGACAGTATGCAACGTAGCAAATATGGGGGATTCTCCTCTGACTTGTCTTTGAGGCCCAATATTGTTCTCATTATTTTGCTTTATTCTGATTATTATTATTATTTTTGCTTTATTTCATACTCTGTTTTTATTGGTTTTGTTGTGTTTTGTTTTTGGTTTGATTTTACTATACCTGATGGAATGGTTAACTATTCTGAAAGTAACAAGGTATGCTGTGGTGGCTGTTGCTTTCCTGGTGTCTTTCTTTGAAGTTTTGTACCAGTTCTACTGCTTTGTTTTGACTGACTTTGTTCTGTTATGTTTTGTTTGATTTTAGTATCTTTAAAATTAAAAAAAAAAAAGAGTACCCCAATCTGGGTGTGAGTGCTATTTGTCCTAAGGGTGGATAACCTGGATAAGATATAAGGGACAGAAAGAGGGCCACTGGGGACCTTTTGCTTATCACTTGCTGCTTGCTACCTTTTGCCTGTACTGCTTTGCCATGAACTGTTTCTCCTCTGTGATGCCCCCTGCCATGCCACCCTGCCTTGGAGCCAGCTGTACTGAAACTTCTACAAACTGTGAGCCAAATAAACCTTTTCTACTTTCACTTTGGATGTTAACTATTTTGTGTCAATAATGAGAAAAGTAAGACATGAACACTAGATGTCTGCTGGCAGCCCTGCCTCTGGAGACATTTCTTCTCCCCGTTGACCTTCAGGGTGACCAGTGAGTAAGGCCACAAACTGCAGCACCCACCTCTAGCTCGGTCCCATGCACTTTCCAGAATCACATGGACCCAGGTCCTTGTGTTTTATTCTGCAGTTGCAGCCACAGCTTGAGGGAGAGGCAGTGTGACTGGTAATCTTGATATGTCAATCCTGATAACCATCTCCACTGGGTTAAGAAATGCTTAGCAGGTTAGTAGTGCACGCTCCTGGGTGTCTGGGTGGGTCATAGAGGGATGGCCTTGGAGCCTGTGTCTGGTCCCTCACTCTTTCCTCTTTGTCACTCTTCTCCTGCTCTGTTTCTTGGTCACCATGAATGAAGCAGCTTTGCTCTGCCATGCCCTTTCACCATGATGCTCCTACCTTGGAACTGCCAACCATGGTCTAGATCATTTGAAACCAGGTGGCAAATTAAACTACTCCTCCTTCAAATTGTGGCTGTTGGGTATTATGTTGCAGCGACTGGAAGGCAGCCTAATCCAGGCAGCAATGGGAAAAGGTGAGTAGTGGGAGGCTCTCAGTCTTCTGCCTCTGAACTCGTGGCTTCAGAATCTACGGAGCTGGGTCTCATCTGCACCACTTCCACTGGTGAGGGAGTGTTGTATGTGCACCAACTTTATTAACAAGGTCACCTGACACCAGATGCTACTTTATGTGTGACCACTTGGTGTTCCATGGTTTGCCCAAATAGCAAGACAGAAACTCTTTTCTCGAAGGAGAATTGATATTTGTAGAAAAGGGTGTGACTTTGCTAGAATCCCCAAGGAGATTTTTTTGAGACAGGGTCTTGCTATGCAGTTCAGGCTAGCTTTGAACTCACTATGGAATCCTCAAACTCACAGTGTTTCTCCTGCCTTAGCCTCCCAGGTGCTGGGATTACAGTTGTGAACCACTGTGACCAGCTAGGCATTTGTATCAGGAATCTTCTGTTAGGATTGACTGGAGGCTCTATTCAGCACCCCTGAATGTCAAAGACAGATCAAGCACATTTGCACGTGAGTGTCAGGTTTACCTTATGCATGGCAGCCTGGACCCACAACAGAGCTACAGAGCCTTATTTTTCCCTGAACCAGTGAGTTGCAGCTGTGTACCTAAATAGATTGTGTTGCTTCCCAATTTTAGACAAGATCACCAGCCACTGTGCATGTTTCGCAGGGATAAGATGTGTAAACATGATGTCTTTCATGCTAGTGGGAGCTCTCTGACATCCGCTGGGCTTCTGGAAACTTTACTTAGCTGGCAGCCCCTGGAGTTTTGTGAAATGTGTCTCTTGTCCTCTAGAATGCAGGTATCTTATGAAGGCATTTGAATTTTTTTAACCTGATTCTCAATCCAATCAGCATATATCTTAGTGCACTGGACCAGCATCTTACTTGTGGGATGTTTAGAGGATCAAGATCTCTGTCAATTACACAGAGACAGAGCGCTGGAGAGGGCCCACAGCCTGAGGGAAGACACCAGACTCCTACTGCTATCCTTACCAGGTAGAAGCAACTTTCTGGTCACTCTTCCTAATTGACTGGTGGCCGTAAGCTAGATCAACAGCTGCACACTAAGAACCGGATTGGTTAAGTGGTTCTGTGCCACATCTGGGATAGTGAGTAAAAGTGAATCACTGCTTAATTCAATTTGTGATAATCTACATCCATTCTCTAAGATCTGGGAGCTTTCTGCACAGGCTAAAGTAGTGAGTCAAGTGGGAATGTAGCAGAGTCACCATCCCTACATCCTTTATGTCTTTGATGATGGTATCAAACTCCGAAATTTCCCTAGGGTACAGTGATGCTGGTTACTGTTTTTGGGCATGGGGACAGAAAATTCCAGACTCCTGGGTTGATTCAGTCATTTCTGTGACCTCATCTTTACTTGTTTGCTTTTAGTACCAATTGTGCTAGAGGACTTTTTAATTTCCTCCTGCAGATAGTACTCATGGAAATAAACTTTTAAGCCTGGAAATATGTTATTCCACATTTATGTTTAGTGATAGTATGGCTGAGATGAGAAGTTTCAATTCAGAATGTATTGAGCCCTACAAATATATTGCCATTGTTTAATAGTTTTTCATCATCCTGGGGTATTGTGAGCAATCTTTTTCCCTTTTGTGTAACATCTTAGAATTTTATCTTTATCTTTGGTGTTTTGCCATTTTGCAGTGGCCTAAGTGTGGAGTGGTACACAAGGGTTCCCGCCAATCTATAGCTCTGATATTGTTTTTAGTGTTTATTATTTTATTTATTTTATTTTATTATATTTGGTGTTGTTTTTACTGTTTATTATTGATAATTCCATGGACTGGCTATAGAATTTTCTTACATTTGCGGTTTAACTTTCCAAGCTTTCTGTTATCCAGAATCAAATGCAGTCTGAAAACAGTAAATGGAATCTCCAGAAATAAAAAATTCATGATTTTCTGGGCATATAGCTCAGCAGCACAGCGCCTGCCTGGCAAGCATGAAGTCCTGAGTTCGATTCCTGGTAAAATTCACGGTTAAATATCTTTCATTAGTTTGTTATGAAAATGCTCACTTTTGGTACGGCATGTCCCCAGTGGATGAAGGGGACATGTACTTGTTCACACCCCACCCAGATCCGTGCTCCACCAGCGGCCTCTGCAATTTCCTAGAAGGATCCTTGGCTGGTGAATTGGGTTTGGTTGATGTGCGGACCCCACAGGGGACTGGAAGTGGAGGGGGAGAAGTGGATGGTCGTCTGTTCTACCCCGCTGTGCCCATGGCCTCGGTTGGTGACGGTGACAGGCTGCACACAGCAGCTGTCCTGCCGGCTTCCTCCACAGCCCCTGCCTCTGGGTCCAAGGTTCCCCCTTTCCACCCTTTAACCATAGGGAGGTCCGTGTGTCTTCCTTTCACTAGTGACTGGGCGTCTCACTATTTCTTGCTCAATTCCCCTAACCCTGCCCACACCTACTTTTCCATTACATTTTCTTCACTGGACTCTTCAGGATGAATCCTGTTTCCTGCCTAGACTGTGACCAGGGTGCTGCCTTTCATTGTCTTGGTTCTCCCTTCCTGGGAACTTTATCGATCAGCTGATGGATCATTTGTGTCATTTCTCTGCATCTCTTATTTTTGCCCTGAGGTTTTCCATCTTGTGGTGTTGCTCTAGATTAGGAATGTTTCTTAACCTCCTTCTCTCAGCCCTTCCGATGAAATGTTTCTAAATTTCAGCAATCATATGTTTACTTTTCAAGAGTTCTTTCTCGCTTTTTTGGTCTCTTTTATTTCATGGTGATCTGTGTTGTTGTACTGGATGCAGAAAATTTAATCTAGGGACTAACTGGAAGTTTTCGATCTACTGTTCTATCTCAGGTTTTGTTTTTCTCTTTTTTCTTTTTCTTTTTTGAGGTTGATGACTTCACTTCTTCATCCTGACCTGTTGCCTTTGTGCTGCTGATTTTCTGAGCGTGGTGGGAGCTCTGTTTCTCTGGTCATTGACTGTGGGAAGACAGCTGCCTCTCTGGATAGTTACTGTGGCTTTTTCCTGTGCTACACCTTTCAGGGCAAAGCTTTGTGCATGGGAGTTTTATGTACGTGGCTGTACTCAGCAGTTTTGCTTAGAATGAGCAGGTGTGTATGTGTGGGGAGGCTGAGGGGTCATTTCCCAAAAGTGTGGGGTCTCCAAGAACAAGTAGGGGTTTTTCATGTGGAGAAAGAGCTCCATGAGCAACATCCTCAGGGCCGGGCACTTGCGACTTGAGATTCCTTAAACACAAAGAGCTGAAGTGGAGAATGAGTGGGGTAGTGGCACTAGAGGCTTAGGGAAAGACAGCGTCAGTCTGATGTTAGAAGCTCATTGTGGCTGAGCCTGCAGGGCCTCCGAGGACTGCACTGGGCCCACTCAGGTGGGAAGGCGTGAAGGAGAGAGAGCAGGCACCGCTCCCTACGCAGGGCGGAGCCTGGGGGTGCAGGTGCAGCTCTATAGGTGACCCTCTCCCCGTCCCGCTCCCCGCCCCCCACCCCCCGCCGCTGTGCCGACGTGGTCCCCTCTCCCCGCTCACTCAGCCCTCCTCCCAATCACCCCGCAGTGGTTTTCCATGTCACTCCCCTGGCGTGGCAGGATCCGCGGCTTCCAGGTCTGGCCATGGCCACTCCGGGCCCTGGCTCTCAGGGTGACAGCAGCAGTGGGGGCCTGACTGCACATCCCAGGACAGTCCTGGCCAGGAGGGTACTCGGTGCCCGCCCTGACCCTGGCCTCATTGCACCGGGGAGCAGCCTGACCTCCAGTGGACTGAGAGATTACAGAGGGGTCATGGGTGGCACACGCCTGAGTGCGGGTGCTCCCCTTAGGTTCTGGGGCGACGCCTGTGACATTCCTGCGTGGGTGGGGAGCCAGGCCCGTCCCCAAGCTATTAAGGAGGGCGGATCTTCAGAAGGTCAGCCAGTCACTTTCACCGCAGGAGGAGCACCGTGGCCGCCCGTGCCCCAGAGACCGTGGAATGTGCCTGGGCCTGCACCCAGAGAGTGGGGCAGGGCTGTCCCCATTTCTCCCCGAGGGCTCTGCTTTCTCTGGGAGCTCCAGGTGCTCCAGCCAGCTGTGCTGGGTGCCAGGCCTGATGCCGCTAGAGGGTGCTGTTTCCTTCGCCTGCAGAGTGAAGGAGTCCGGCAGCCAGCAGGGGATGGCGGTCTTACCGGACCTCTGCTCTGGGGAGCGCCGGACCCCTCTCGGAAGGAGCTTCAATGTTGGGTTCACACCCAGTCCTGCCATCTGCAAGTTGGGTGGCTGGACAATCACTCCACTTCTTCAAGGCTCAGTTTTCTCAGCTGCGAAATGGGATGATCACACCTTGCCTGGTAGGCACGAGGACTAAGAGCAGGTGTGATGCCCTCTCAGCTCCGCGGCTGCTCTCTGACCCTTGGGGCTGGGATAGAAGCCCGGGAACCCTGGGCACTGTTCCTAAATATGTCTGTGTGGCAGACCTCAGAGGCTGTCAGAGGCCCAGGCCCTTACAGCTGTCCCCAGAGGAGGTGACGGCAGCTGAGGTCTTGCCTTCGGAGAGGGCATCAGCTAGGTTTTCTGCCCCGATCTGGCAGTCTCTTAGTAGAGTGACTTCAGCGAAGTAACTCTGTCATTGTCCCACTGCTTCATCAGTAAAACGGGAGCAAATGCCCACCTCTCTGGCTGGTGAGATGATTCAAATTAAATGAAGTAAAAGCTGGAGGGTGCATTCTAAGCACAGCTGTGTTGTGGAAAGGGCCCCTGCCCGGGATGCAGGGGCAGTTCTGTGGGGAGCCACGGAGGGCTGCACGGTGTAAGGGACTCGTGCACCGGTATTTGGGAGGCGCCGGGAGTCAAATTCCTTCCTCTCAGGTGGTCCCCTGGGCACGCCGGGATTTTACCAGGTGCCTTGGGGAGGAAAGGCTGCTGCTAGCACCTTGGAAATAGGAGCAGCAGGGGCACAGTTGTGTTTCACCGAGTTCTGTGTCACCTCGCTCCAAAGGAGAAACGGACACATTCTCACTGAATGCCCCCCGCCACCGCCTTGGAGGCCTTTCTGGGACTCAGGAGGCCCCTGACTGATCGGTCTGCACCCTGGAAGCCACCGGCTTGGCTGGCGCTCGAGGCTGCCCTTCTCCCTCCAGCCCCTGGCTTTTGCCCTGGCGGCACCCTCTGCCTGTCCCATCCGCAGTGGACCTGTGTCCGCGCTGCAGCCCGCTCTCTCAAACTCCTCTGGGGCTGGCGGCCCCAGGGTGACACAGGCAGGGACGCTGTCGTGTTCGCAGCCGAGTGCCCAGCAGGACAGCCGCGCGCGGACGGGCGTCTGCCGCGGATACTCCGGACGAGATCAGGGAAGGCGCGGCCGCACGCGCCCCTGGCGGATGGGGAATCCGGGGCCCGGAGGGTGGGGAGCGCGCGCCGGGGCGCGCGTGGGAGACTGGGGCGCGCGGGCTGGCGCTGGGTGTAGCTCCGCCGCTCGGCTCTTGCAGCCCGCGCCGCCCAGCAGTGACCGCGCGGTGAGGGCCGGGCCCAGAGCGCCGAGCCCCGCACAGCTGAGGGTTACCGGGAAGCCAAGTGCGCGGACGCCCGCCCGGCTTAGCGCAGGGCGCTGGGCGGGCTCTCTGGAGCCCGCGGCGGGCTGGGAGCATCCCGCCCTCCCGTGGACCCCGGGCCTCGGTCGCTCCGCCCGAGAGGTGCGTGGCCAGATACCTCGCGCGGCGACTGCCTTCCGCGGAGGTAAGGGGCGCCCGGACGGTCGGGACGTGGGCGGTGGGACAGTGGGCGTTTGCGGAGCTCCGGGAAACAAGGCGGATCCCCGACTCCTACCTGGCTGGCCGCAGCAATTCAGGGCTGTTTAGTTTCCTCCTCTGGCTGGAAGCAGGCTGCCCTTGCATGATAATCTAAACCCCCCAGGACACCAACCCCTGGTATCCCCAAGGACCCCAGGACCCCTGGTTCTCACTGGTCTGTGGGGCTGCAGCCCAGCAACCCAGGGGAGCGGCTGTGATCGCCCAAGGTGGGGTCCAGACTGGAGGCTGCAGGAGGAAGGACAGGTGGGGTCCTTTGAGGGGACAGGGTCTGTGCTGTCCCCTCCCTTCATGCCTGGGGAGGGGGGCTGTGCTCTTCTGCTGTGCCACTGAGGGGGTCTCTGAGGGCCCACACTGCTGGGGAACCCCCTGCCCAGGTCAGTTTGGGAAGGACCAGGGTGGTGGCCTCTTAGTAGGAAGGGTGAGGGAAAAGGGTCCTGATATTTGACAGTGTTGCACCTGTACCAGGCTGACAACTCCACCTCCCAGGAGGTGGCCAAAAAACTGCCCAACCACTTCTGTCTGTCAGCTGCACTCTTTCCTAAAGAAGCAAGACAGCGCCAACCCGCTAACCCAAAAGGGTGCTGGGGCAGGGGTGCTCACGTGTCAGCCTCAGGCTGCCTGTGGTCCCTCCTGCACCCCCTGACCTGGGAGGGAGCCAGGCCACCTTGCAGGCAGGCGCTACTCACCTTTACCCCTGTAAGACGGCAGAGCTGGGGCTGGGACCCAGGAAAACCCTGTAACCCCTGGCTTTCCTCCACTGCTTTTTGATGTCAGAGCCCCTCTGGTGACCTGAGAGCCAGGCCCATATCCCCCAGCTGCCAGGTGCCCTGCTCCCTGCAGCTGTGCAGTCTCCCTGCAGCCGTTCCTAACCCTCGGCCACGGGAGGGACTGGACGAGCCGGGGCTGCATCGGGACAGCTGCTCACTGGCTCCTTCTCCACCCGACTCTGCCCAGTGGCACCACTCAGGGACCTGAGTGACCACTGCATTGCCCTGGGGTTCCCCTCTAGAAGTCCACAGCCTAGGTGACCCCAATGCCCCTGGGGCATGAAGCTGGGTCTGTACCGGGCTGACTCCTCCCAGTCTCTGCAGCTCTGGGGAAGGACGCAGGGAACAGCCAACAGTTCTGTGTCTCTCATGGTCCCACTAGTCTGTTTCTGCTTTGCTGCTGTGCCAGACCCAGTGCTTCCTTTGCCCGGTTTCCAGAAGCTGCTGGAGGGGCTGGTGTGCGGTCGGTGGTGTCCGTGCAGTGTCCCAGCACGCTCGTCCCCATCCATCGGTCTCTGAGATGGGGCCGCGGGCCAGGCAGACCTGGCACTGCCTTCTCCTCTGTTCCCACCCTGTCTCGGCCGCGCCCCTCTGTGTGCCCTTGTCCCTGTGTGTGCCCTCCGCCCAAGGCTCGTTCTGGGACAGACCTGGCTCATGGGCAGCGTTCAGTGGCTCCCGGGGTCCCCGCCTGGCCCGCCTTTCCAGCCTCACACCCGCGCTCCTGCTCCCCGGGAGGCTCCACTCTTTCCTGTCCCTGCGCCTGTGTCTGTGCACGTGATGTCCCCTGCACCTAGAACTCCCTCCTCTCCTCTGTCCCTTTGGACAGGTGACTCCTCATCAGCCTGTGAGCCCCACACCAGTGCCACCTCTTCCCTCGAACCCGCTTTGCTCCCTCTCTGATCGCCCTGCTCTCCCTGGTTTGGGCCGTGGCATTGCGGCCTGGAGGACCAACTGCGTGGCTGGTGGTCAGTTTCTCTGCTTGGGGAGGCCCAGGGCTGTAAAAGTCACCTCTGCAGCTCTTGCTTGTCAAGCGTGTGGCACCTGTCTGTGTGGATGGATGGACAGAGCAGTGAGTGTTTGGAGTGCCTCCCTGCCCAGTGCTCCCTCTGACCGTGAGTCGGTTCCTGGTGTGGGATGGCCGGCTGGTGTGGGGTTGGCCCCAGCCTGCAGCATTGGTCCCCTTTGCCGTGTCCGGGGCCTGTGTGCTTGCCGTAGGCTCAGGAAGCTCTGCTTGCTGTTTGCCTCTGCCCTGGACCTTGTGTCCTGCCTGGTGTATTTCATCTCGTCACGTGTGGCCCCAAATGGTCTCCTTTTTCTTGCCAGAAGATTGTGATGCTGGTAAAACCTTCCAGATTCTTGGTATCTGGCAGCCTGAATAACCAGACTCTAAACTGCCAGGTGAACTCAAGATCCAGCTCTGTACGTCAGACGTCTGGTGAGTGACATTCGTGACAGTTTGTGAATGGGTGTACTGATCTCTGGTTCATTCGGCCTTTTTCTGTAGAAACTGTCTTTGACGTGGCGCTTGATCGCGAAGAGGAGCGGTGTGGCTCGCGTGTGGGGGAGAAGCACTGTATTGCTTGGCTCCCAGGGGCCCTGGAATCTGCACTTCATCACGCTCCCGGCAGGATTCTGGTGTTGACTGCAGGTTGAGAGCAGTAGTGGCGGGTGTGTCTCCTTGTCAAATGTCCATCATCGTCATTCAGCCCAAGCCCTCCGGGGCTCCAGTCCTATTGAGTCTTGATAGAGGGTCCTCATGCTGAGGGTCCCTAGGGGAAGGGACAGCCTGTGCCAGGACACTGAGGCCTGGAAAGTCGGGGGTGGGCTTGCATCAGCTGGGGTAGCTCCTCAGAGGGCAGTGGTGTCCCCTGTCCTTGGCCAGCCACGTGTGTGCACATGGACAGCTGGCGCGGCCGTGTGCCGGTCTTCCCGTACCTGCGGTTCTTGTCTTTGCCCCTTGCCACCTGAAAGCAAGGCTGGCAGGAGAGGTGGGGCCGAGGCCCAGGGGAGGGGGTTCCCCGTGTGCCTGGCCCCAAAGGTTGGGTTCCATGGGTGCCCGTAAGACTCTCACGATCACTGCAGAGTAGTTTCTTGCTGTCTCTATTTGGATAAAATGTGACAGAGGGCTTTCTACCCGCGGGGGACCCTTCTCCCTGTGGATCCTGCCTACGATACTCCAACTTCTTTATCTCCAGAACGGCCGCAAGTCCTGAGGTCAGGGGAATTTGCGGCACAAGATTTGGCAGCGGCAGACCTTAGTTTGTATCTGGGCCCCATTCCTTATTGGCTGTGTGACAGTGGGTGAGTTGCTTCATACTCTGAGTCTTCGATTCCTTGTTGAGGAAGTGACTGGTGACACCCACTCTCAGAGTAAAGCAGCTACAATCTGTGAAGTGCTGAGCACAGCCCTGGTGTGCGGCAAGTGCTTCCCAAAGGTGGTGATTACTGGACTCCAGTCTCTGACCCTGAGCCTTAGGTGACAGCCCCACTTGGCCCCGGGTGATGACCTTGGGAAAGTAGTCAAGATCTTTGTCCCTGGCCCGAGGTCCTTGCCGATTCCATCCCGGACACATGATGACCCAGAGTCCCACTGGTCTGTTTGCGTTGCAGGTGTCACCTCTGAGATGGGCCCTTAGCTCAAGATCTTCTGGAAGCTTCTCATACCACCATGGATACCTCTCTCTTCCTGACCCCGCTGGTCCCCAGATCCCCGCAGGGGGAAAATAGCAGCAAGCCCCGGGGTATTCTGTTCAACTTCTCTGACCACTGCCAGGATTCGGGGGACCTGATGGGCTTCATCGTCACTTCCTACAGCATCGAGACCATCGTGGGGGTCCTGGGGAACCTCTGCCTGATCTGCATGACCCTGCGGCAGAAGGAGAAGACCAACGTGACCAGCCTGCTCATTGCCAACCTGGCCTTCTCCGACTTCCTCATGTGTCTCATCTGCCAGCCGCTCACCGTCATCTACACCGTCATGGACTACTGGGTCTTCGGCGAGGTGCTTTGCAAGATGTCCGCCTTCATCCAGTGCATGTCAGTGACGGTCTCCATCCTCTCGCTTGTTCTCGTGGCCCTGGAGAGGCACCAGCTTATTATTAACCCGACGGGCTGGAAGCCCAGCATCCCCCAGGCCTACCTGGGCATCGTGGTCATCTGGCTCATCGCCTGTGTCCTCTCCTTGCCCTTCCTGGCCAACAGCATCCTGGAGAACATCTTCCACAGGAATCACTCCAAGGCGCTGGCGTTTCTGGAGGACAAGGTGGCCTGCAAGGAGTCCTGGCCCTTGGCCCACCACCGCGTCATCTATACCACCTTCCTGCTGCTCTTCCAGTACTGCATCCCGCTGGCCTTCATCCTCGTCTGCTATGTGCGTATCTCCCGGCGCCTGAGGAGACAGGACCGCGTGTTCTGCAAGAGCTCCAGAGCCGGGCAGATGAAGAGGATCAACGGGGTGCTCGTGGCCATGGTGGGCGCCTTTGCGGTGCTCTGGCTGCCCCTGCACGTGTTCAACAGCCTGGAGGACTGGCACCACGAGGCCATCCCGGTCTGCCACAGCAACCTCATCTTCCTGGTGTGCCACCTGCTTGCCATGGCCTCTACCTGTGTCAACCCCTTCATCTACGGCTTTCTCAACACCAACTTCAAGAAGGAGGTCAAGGCCCTGGTGCTGACCTGCCAGCAGAGCCCGCCTCCGGAGGAGTCCGAGCACCTGCCCCTGTCCACAGCGCACACCGAAGTCTCCAAAGGGTCTGTGCGGCTAAGTGGCAGGTCCAATCCCGTTTAGCCAGCTCCAACACTCACCCATGCCATGCCACTTGCCAGGACTTCTCCCTTAACCAATGGGCACACTGCAAGCTGGAGGCGATGCTCCAGATTTCCTGGCTTTTGGGGTTCAGAAAGAGCCTGTTCTGTGCGTCCTCTGTATGTGAAGTCTGAGATTGGATGGTTCAGTTTCCTTAGTCCTTGGAGAATTCTGCATCCAGATTCTGCAGGTCTTAGCGAACCTGGCAGCTGGAGCTGCAGCTTGCCAGGGCTGGAGACGTCTGCATGGCACAGGCAGGTTCCCGCTGGGAGTTCAGCAGCAGATGCCTGGCGTGGGCAGCCAGGGACTTGGCCCCCGCCAGTGAGACCTGAGGTCACTGTGGGTGTGGGAAGGGACACCTGGAGCCAGAGCTCTGGGCTTGCTCCCTAAGCGGTAGGAATCCGTGCAGGCAGGGCAGTGCGCTTCCAGTGGAGAGGGCGGAGCTATAGCCTCGGGTCCTCAGGCCCTGCCGCAGGAGTCCTGAGCTCACACCCCACCCCATGCTGTGTCTGCTGCCTTGTATGGAAACCAGCTTGGGCACGTCTCTCCTGATGAGGTGGTGAACACCCCGAGAGTGACATCTGTAATGCCACAGGGCTCGTGTCCTTCACGCCTAGCCCTGGCTCCAGCACAGGGAGAGAGCTCGAGAAAACCTTGTCATGGGTCGAAAGTCAAGGTGCCACCCTCTGCTGTGTCAGGCTCCATGATCCCTCACTGGCCCTGGTCCTCCAAACTGTCACTGTGTGTGGGCCCCACGCCTTCCTCACACAGAAGGCAATGTCAGCTTGCTCCATTGGGATGTCCCACCTGGGTCTCCCTGCGGACCCCGCCCTCCAGTGGAGCGGACCCTGGCTGGGTGCACTGTGGCCATCAGGGCAGGGCCCTTGGGAGCCTCGCTGTGAGGCCGCCAGCACTGGGCCTATGCGGAAGTCAGGTCAAGTGTCATCTGAGGGGCTGTCTGTGCAAGTGACGCCTGAGACAAGGGTGTCACCGTGAGCCCCTGCTGCCCTCCTGGGGGCGTTTGTCTTGTGCCAGTTTTTGGTCACCTCTGCTGCTCTGTTCCCTCCTTCACTTTTATCCTGGATTTTGAGGTGATTCTCTTAGACACAGCTTCTGCTCGTCCCCTGGTGCGGTCTGTTGCTGACTGTCCTAGGTGACCATGTACTAGCCCGCGAAGCCCAGACTTGGGGACCCATGCCAGCAAGATGTCCAGTGTCTAAGCTCCTCAAAGAATTGGGGCTTTAGGCCCCTTGAGATCCAATGCAAGTGCCTGGAACTTGCTTCTCGTTGTTAATCTCAGTGGAGCCGAGTTGCTGGGGGACAGGGAGGCTTTAGGATGCCGGCGGGCTTGAGGGCCAGAGGTCCTGCTTGGCTGTCTTGAGGGTGCTTGGCACGAGGAATTGGGGCAGCAGGTGGAGCCTTGTTGAGCACTCTTCCCCTTGCTTAGGTTGACACAGCCCACCTAGACCCCTGTGTCCTGCTCCTGGCTCCTAATGACCCTTGTGGTTGCTTGGTTACCAGCATCCCAGCAGCTTGCTACCCAAAATATGCTCAGAATACCCATAGCCCCAGCATCATCCGGGGCCTGTTAGATGTGCAGACTCTTTGTGGTTCCAGCCCTACTGAATCAAGACTCAAAGTTTATCAAGCTCCCCAGGCTAACTGCATGTATGTTAAAATCCAGAAAGGCTGTTCTAGGAAATGGATTGCCTGGGGCATCACCATGGGATTAGTAGTGAGTTGTCACATCCTTGTTCTGGCACACACCTTTACACATCCTTGCTGACAAGAGACGCCCAGTTTCGGATGCTTGGCTGATCTCTGGCTGCGTGTGGATGTCCTTCTCGAGAAGCATTCCTTTAGTAGATACTTGCCAAGGGCAGAGTTCACGAAGTTCCATTCCTAGGGAACGTGTCCTTTGGTATTCTGCTCTGTTCCACTTAAAACTGTATTCAGTTTCCCGTCTCGCCGGATGTGATTTTTGATAGTTGCTTAAGAGTTTAAGGACTGCTCCAGAGAGAGTTGGCACTTCTCAGTTGGGTCCATCGCTTGTCCAGAAAAGCAACCCTTTGCCAGCTGCCGTGGGAGGCTGGGGTTGGAGCCGACACCCACACACACTGCCCAGGAACCCTCGGACTGCAAAACCTTATCAAATCCTGCCTGGCTCTAGCCCTTCTGTTTTAAAGAAATGATGCTGGCTTGTTTTTCCCATCATAAAATTAAATCGTATTAGTCCTTAAAAATGCAATACATGCAAAAATAAAGTAAAAATAGAAAGGAGATTGTTTTCCTCTCCTGTCTTAGAATCTGCCATTCAAAGATAACCATTGTTTATGTTTTGGACATTATTTTTTGTTTAGTTTGTGTCAGAGCAATCATGCATGCACATGCCTTTAAAAAAAAATGGTCGAGTTCATACTGTGTGTGTCTTGGTACTTATTATCCATTTGCAGGTTATTTTATATCTTTTTTGTTTTACTCTGTAAGGCTTTCCATTCATTCATTCATTTTATTAAACAAATGTGTCAGACACTATGTTAGCTGCTGGGACACATGCCATTATTGACTTAAAACATAGTCACTAAGTTAGGCATTGTCCCTGCTTTATGAAGTGTTGGTGAGATCGATCTCGTGTGCTTCTTTGTTATCCACTGTACCATGGTGCGGGGTTTCTAGATCTATTACACATAGTGCTGCACTTGGAATGATTTCCTTAGGAGAGATTTCCGGAAGTGGAATTAATTTGCTAAATGACATAGGCAAAGGCTCTTGATTTTCAGAGGGGCTGGAACAACTTGCATTCCCTAAATAGTGCGTTTCCTTCTACTATGGCCATGCTGAGGTTCCACAACTAACAAGCATATGTAGGCCTGATCCCCCAGGCCAGGGGATGCCTCCTCTCCTGCCTCTGGGCCCACCATGCACTGTGGGTGTCGACCTCCTCAAGGCCAGCGCTTGTCCTCTATGGAAACGTTAGGGGCTCCCCATTGCTTTAAGATTGCAGGGCTGTGTAATTCAGCTTCTAAATGGAATTCTTGAGCATGGAAGAGGGCACTATTAATTATTAACCTGTAACAATGGGCAAAACCACCCCAGGGAACTGGAGTGAGAAGTTCTTCTCATGTAGAGAAATCCAATCCCTCTAACAGAACTTGAGTTCAGCACTCTTCAGTATCTGGCCCTGGCTAATCTTTCCAGCCCCTTTACATCCTGCTCCTATCACATGTTGTCTCTGTACAATGGACCTGCAGTTCCCCAGCGTGCCTGGGCATGACTCTCTCTGTGCATTGGCTCCTGCCATTTCCTCCTCCAGCTCCACCCACCCCTATCCTCTGCCAGTCTGTAGTACCTTCCTTACCCGTCTGAGAGGGTTTCAGTCCTACCCTTCCAGTGGCACCATTCATTAGGGCATTTACCCAATAGACAGTCAGGATGTCTTATGATGGATCAGGTGCACGGCAGACAAAACTGAAGGTGTCCTACTTCTCATGGAACTTGATTTATGTATGTGTTATAACGACTGGCCCTCCAGTTATATGCTGGGGTCCCTCCCTGTTGTGAGGTTGGATAGATACACCCACTGTCCCGTAAGGTTGTGAACTCCTCGAGAGCAAACCCCACAGGCTCATCTTACACCGCTCTGACCTGTTCTTGGTTATGGTAAGCACTCAGTAAAACATTCACCTAGTGAAGAATTATTATTAAAGAATCTTATTTAGTCTGAAGAAACTTCTGACAACTAGTTCAAGGTTCTCCACAAATCTGGGATCAAAGGGGAATCTGAGTTTCCATGATCTTAGAGACATTCCAGGTAAGCTTACCCTCCACCTGTGTTCTGTGACCTTGAGGAGGTGGTGGGGAGTGTGACTGAGCAATGGTGGCCTTGAAGCTTCTTGTGTTTAAATGTCACTGCTTACTTGAAACTCCCTCCCTCTGACTCTGAAAACAGTTTATCGGTGCGATTGGGTGCTGGCCCAAAGCTCTCTTAAAATATGTATCCTTTCATTCTGAAGCTGTGAATGGGGCTTTCAGTTCCCCATTCTTCTGACTGCCAAGGAAGCCAGACCGGGAAATGGCATGTGTTCAGAACAAAGCCCTCCAGCTGACCAGTGCAGACCCCAAGCTAGACACATCTCCCTGGTCAGCAGCCTGTGCCATCTTGTAACTGTCATCTGTTCCCCTTCTGTGTTTTGTGTGGATGCTGGGTCTACCCCAGGCTTTCCAAAGAGAAGGTTTCAGAGAAGTACCTCTGCCTAATGGATGGACCCACCTCTTCAACACACGTATGTGCAGCAGGTGGGAGACTCGTGTCTGAACAGGCCAGCTTTGAGCACTTGTCTTTCCCCTGGGTTCCCAGGTGCTGTCAAAGCATGATGCCACTGGGAAGTGGGGCCTTGGCCACATCCTGATGGAAGAAATACTGAGGTCCTCTGTTGCTCTACATAGCTGTACAGAGGCAATGGTCTATCACACTTTTGTCTGTTAGGTGGTCTTCAGACAGACATAACATGGAAGAGGGAAGGAGATGTCTAGAGCAAGGGATGAATAACCTGGATATGGAGTTAGATTCTTTTTAAGTTTTTTTTTTATTTTAAAGAGAATAAGACCAAACAAAATAGAATGGAGCAAATCAAAACAAAAAAGGGTGAATGTGATAGAAGACTTCAAAATGAGATAATAGGAAATCAACAATGGCTACCATAATATATTTTGTTATCTTCAAAATAGCTGCCCATAACATCAGATATAATAAAATCAAACAAAACAAAACAAAACAAAACAGCAAAGAACAAAACAAAACAGAGCAATGAAAATGATACAGGACTTCAAGACAAGGTAATAGGTAATTAACAATGGATACCACATTCCCTTTTTAGACATTTCCTTCCCTTTCACGTTCACAATATCTATTGTACATTTTGGATCCCACTAACTCCTTCAGTCTTTTTATACTAGGGAGACAACACAATACTCACCCATGTGATTTCGAACCATTTCACCCAAGAGGATTATCTCAAGTTGTATCCATTTACCTATGAGAGCCTTGTGATTATCCTTCTTTATAGCTGAGTAGCTTTGCATTGTATAAAAATATTGTATATTTCTTATCCATTCTGCAGTTGATGGGAAAGCTACCCCTGTTTTTTTCTGGGTCCTCATTGCATGAAGCATTGTTTTCTCTTCTCTGACCTTCAGTCCATGAATTTCCTTTTGAGTCAAATGTGTGTCTTGTATACAGCATATTGATGGACCCTGTCTCCTGATCCACTCCATCCATGTTTCTTTTCATTGGTGAATTGAGGCCCTCTACATTAATGGTTGCAGCCAACATGCACTGGTTGACCTCTGCCATGTCTGTTTCCTGCCATTGACTTCCTACTCCCCCTCCATTCAACTGCCTGCCCAGCTCAGTGATCCTCCTTCTGCCACTGTTCCTGGAATCATGGTCATTTTTATCTCTCTCTAGAATGTCCTTTAGTATTCTTTGTAGGGTTGGTTTGGTGGTCATGAATTCCTTTGGTTGTTCTTTGTCATGGAAGTATCTTTTTTCTCCATTAATTTTGAAAGATAGTTTTTCAGAGTACATAATCTGGGTTGGAAGTTGTTTTCTTTCAGGACTTAAAATACTTCAAGCTCTTCTTGAGTTGATGGTTTCTGTTGAGAAGTCTGTCATGATTCTGATGGGTTTTCCTTTATAGGTGATCTGTTTCTTATCTCTAACAACCTTTAATATTCTGGTCTTGTGCTGAATTTCTGGGATCTTGATTATTGTATGTCTGGGTGTAGATTTATTTTGGTTATGGCTAGCTGGAGTTCTATATGCCTCACTTATCTGTGTGTCAGGTCCTTTTCCCATGCTTGGGAAGCTTTCTGCTATTCCTTCTGTGAGTAACCTTTTCATGTCACTTGTGTTGACCCCTGCCTTTCCTCTAACACCTATCAGTCTTAAATGATTTTTCTTTGCATCATCTTGCAGCTATTGAATTGTTATTTCCTGGCTCCTTGTTATTTTTAAGAGAGCTTTCCTTTCATGATCGCTAGCTGCAATCCTGTCTTTGAGGTCTGAGAGTGTATCTTCACTTTCTTTCAAGTGGTTTTTCCAGCTTTCAATGGAGTTCTTAATTTCTTGGATATCTCTTTGAAGCTGTTCCATGCTTTCCAATTCTTTCATATATTGTTCAGTCAAGGTTTTCCTCATTTTCTTATGCTTCTCTTTTTTTTTTAAATCTATGTCTTCTTTAGATATGCTTAGCAACCCTTTTGTTGTGTTAGCCATATGTTTTCTTCTTTCACCCGAGATATTATTTCTAATCTGACTTCTTTCCTAGCCTTATGAAATAGTTTCTTTACTTCAGTTGCCATCATCCCAGAAATTTCAGGTATGCAACTTCAAATTTCTTCCATGTCTGTGTCTCCTGACTTGTTCTGTGTGGGTTGGAGGTCTGAGACTGCCTTTTGCTCTTTTGTCTTGACATTTTCCTAGTTTCCTCTGGACCAGCTGATGGTGGCATCCCAGGTGTACCCCACATTGGTTACCCATTCAGGGTGTAGGTGATGCCTCAGGCACCTAGGTTTCTCCTAACCTAGGTTCCCAGGGAGGCGGAGGGGTACAGGGCAGGCTTCTCTAGACACACGTCACATGGCTGCTCCAAGATATGGCTATCTGGTTCTCCTAGCCTGCTCTGGCTACAGGTCCCTGATGGTGGCCATCAGGCTCTTGGGGGTGGAGCTGGTTGTTTCTTCCCCTGACCAGCATTGGCTACCTGAAGAAGGGTCCTGATGGTGGCCTGTGTGCATGTTGGGGCAGGGCTGGTTGCTTCTTCTATCAGCCTGTGCTGGCTATGGTCCCCAGTTTTCACATTTCACCAGCTAGCTCATACTGTTACTGTTGCTTTGGATTTTTCTGCAACCCTAGCCCTGCCTGTCCATCGTATGTGCTCTAGGTGGGGTTCTACTGAGTCTCTGTTTTTCCTGGGTCTCCAGTCCCTGAACCCCAGCAGTAGAGGGAGTGGGCACCCATCTTGGACTCCTTCCTGCCAGAAATAGCAGCTCCCCATCAATGCCAGGGAGAGGAGCCTGTCTCAGACCTTTTCCTGTGAGTTGCAGCAGCTCCCCATCAATGTGGGAACAGGAGCCCATCTCAGAGCTCTCCCTTTGAGTGACAGAAGCTCCCCATCAGTGGCAGGGAGAGGAGCCCATCTTGGACCCCTTCCTGCCAGTCACAGCAGCTCCTGATCAATCTGGAGTTAGACTCTTTAATCCTCCTTACTCTTCCTCCGCCCCAGCATCTTTGTCTGGAAAACCACTCCAGTTTGCCATCTTGATTCTTGGCCCTCCAGAAACTGGACTCATGGCTTATCTTTTTCATCTCTTGGAGAAACAAACAATATTCTTTCTATAATTAAAGCTTGTTCTTTATCATGAGTTGACATTTCAGGTAACCAACTTGGGGAGGGATGATCTCAGTCTCACCTCCATAAGGGTTTTCTGTGCAGGTGGCAGTATCTACTCCATTTGGCTCTTCCTGAGTCTATGTTGTGTCTAGTTGCAAACGAGGTAGTGGGAATGGGTGGGAAGAGCACAGGCATTGGAGGCGGGCAGACTTGAGGTCTTACAAGGTCTGTCTCACAACGCTTCAGCCTTGGTTTCCACATTTGTACAATTGGGAGGATGGTGGTGTGGTGTGGAAAGCCCTCTGAGATTGGGTGCTGTCAGAAAGAGCAGTTGTTTGGGTTCTTGGAATCCAGGAAAGAGCTGGACAATGAAACTGTGAGAAGGGTGGGGAAGGAGCAGGGACTCCTGAGTCACGAGGTATATGCTCAGTAAAGACTAGCTAATTTCCCATGTGGGCAAGTGCAGCCCCCAGCCACCCTGAAGCTGGACTTTTTGTGACTTTCGCCACTGAAGAGGAAGTGACTTTTTTCTCAATTTCAATTTGCAATGCCCAGGAAGTACTCTGATTCCCCCAGCTTGTTTCAGATGTTAGGTTAGCAATAGGGTGAGGGAAAGGAGGGGCCCTACAAGGACAACACAGTACTTGCTTTAGCCATGTGGTCTGAGCATGTGATAGGGGAGGAAGGAGGTCTGCTGGAGGAGGCTGAGATTTGGCAGAAATAGCACAGAGAGCTCAGGGGCAAGCAGAGAGGACTAAGGGTGGTAGCATCCACCTATCCACCTTGCATTTGGTGGTCACCCAGGTATACACAGAGGCCACTTGTCCATCCCTAATAGTAACTTAGCAAACCGAGGCCACATCAGCCATTTCAACAGAGGGCATTTACTGTAGAAACAGTATAAAATGGGTGACCAAATGACTGTGAGAAGCAAAGAGAGAATGCTAAGGCATCAAGGAGGGAGCAACCACGAGAGGAAGCTCCTAGCCAGATTTCTTAGTCACCTTTCTTGTCATTGGGATAAAATACCTGACACTTTCAAAGGAGGAGAGGTTTACTTTTGGCTCATGCTTTAGAAATTTCAGTTCTTGTGTGGTTGCCTGGCTTTAGGCAGAAGTGGCATGGGGAAAGGGTCTGGCAGAGAAAAGCTACTCTACTCCTGGCATTCAGGAACCAGAGAGAGAAGGGAGGAGCTGGGGAGGGAGGAGTACAGCCTTCCAGGACGTGCTCCCAGTGACCCCCCTCTTCAGACCCCACCTCTGAACAGTGAGTCAGCAAGTCAGCCCCCATTATCCAGTTGGCTTCCCAAAGCTCTGCCTTGAACATATGAGGCCCTTGGGGGCCATCTAGATATAAACCACAGCACTGTACCTGGGGAACATTAACACTGGGAACCTTACGGCGGGGACCCCAGCGTGCTGGTGGCTCCCAAGGGAGCACCTTAAGGCTGGCTCTGGAGGCGAAAAAGCTGCAAACTAGAGCCCTTAGAACTGGTGGAGCCCCCAGGAGGACACAGGTGTGTGTGTGTGTGTGTGTGTGGGATCCCCCTAACTCAGCCTCCCAGCTCCCTCCACCTCCGAGGGGCTGGAAGTCTCTGGCCACACAGGAAACTAAGGTCCCACCCTTAGTCCCAAAGTGGAACACAGCACAGTGTGCTTGGAGTGGCAGGACACCAGCTTACTTTCGGGCTGGGTGCTAGAGAAGTCCTTGTTTGCGCACTTTGTTCCAGGTGCCACAGCAGGTGTGACCCTTAATTGTGATCATCACCCTGACCAAATTAGGAAACGATCAGTAAAACACACTTCTGAGCGTGTCTGTGGGTGCCTGACATGTAGGCCAGCACACTGAGTGGGGGAGACCCAGCCTGATTGTGGGTGGCAGCAGCCAGTGGGCTTGCAGCCTGAATGGAATGAAAGGGGAAGAAGGAGGTCTGTGTTTTAGACGCTCCGCTCTTTGCCTACTGTCATTGCCTGTGGGCACGGGACTCCTCGCAATGTGGATCACACCAGTGGCTCTGTTGGGAACTGCCAGGCCTACAGAGGCTGGATCACGGCTCCTTGATCACTCTTACTCTGCAGCTTTCATCTTCTTGGGCTGAGTAGCTACCGGCTCCTCTGACTCCCCTGCGCCAGCCATCGTGGGCTCTCCCGCCTCTGACCCTGTAAGCTAGCCAGTGGGTCTTCGTGCATGATGGCATGGTGGTTCTGTTGATCCTGCTCCTCTGGAGAAGCCCAGCAACACGGCTGGCCTCGGGATCACTGGAGATGGGAAGCCTGGCACAGAGCTAGACTCAGGGCTCAGCAGGAGGCCCGCTGTGTCACTTTCCAGGCAAGTCTGTCCCATATCTGGGACATGCTCCAGTATGCTTCTTGGAGTGTGGGAGCATCCAGGAGATTTTGGACACTTCCGGTGACTCTGGGAAAGGAACCTCACTTCTTCCCGGAGCTGTGTCCTCACAGATTCTCACCTCAGCCGTGGGACGCACCCTGAACTCATCTCATGGCACCTGTTAGGGCCCAGGGGTCTCTGGGTTAACCCACCCCTCATTGTGAGGCTGGGTGTTGTCATGAAGGTTTTCTCAAAAAATAAAAAGGGGTGGGGACGTAGCCCAGTGCAAAGGTCCTAGGCTCAGTCCCCAGTAACAACAACAGCAAAGCTGATTATATTGATTATATATTGAAATAGTAATAGTTTAGATACACTGAGTTAAAGTATGAAAATTAACGCTGCCTTTTTCTTTTTCAGAAATGTGCGTTATTTCTTAGAGCAGCTTCTGTTCATGGTGAGGTTGAGTAGAAGGTGCAGGGTTTTCTCACGTACTCCCAACCCCTAATCCCCAGGCACGCACAGCTTCCCGTGTTATCAGCCTTCCCCACCACAGTGTTGTACTCATTACCATCTAATTTACATATCATTATCAGTCAGAGTCTGTAGTTTAATTAGGGTTCACTCTTGACCTTGACATTCTAAGAGTCTTGACAAATGCATGGAGATGCATGCCCACATTACAGTACCAGCTGGGGTAGTTTCACTGCTTTAAAAACCCTCTGTTCCCTACCTGTGTATCTCTCCTGCCCCTACCATTGCTCCTTTTATTGTCTCTATATGTAGTTTCGCTTTTTCCTGATGTCACAGAGTCAAAATCACACACTGTGCAGCTTTTCAGGCTGGCTGCTCCCATAGCAAAATGCATTTACTACCTCTCCATGTCTGTGCTTCTTTTTATTTATTTATTGACAGTTCATTTTATTCAATAGCTAATTAATCAAGTCAAACCAGTTCATTGGCTAATTAGGGAAAACTATGCCTTCATACTGACTCCTACCATGGCATAGATTATGCCAGGTATTATTATCATTATTATTATTATTTTTTTATTTTTTGAGACAGGCTCTTATTATGGAGTTAAGGCTGGTCTTGAATTCACTATGAAGCCCAGGCTGGCCTTGAATTTACAGTGATCTTCCTGCCTTTGTCTCCTGAGTGCTGGGATTACAGACATGTGCCACCATGCCTGGTCTATGCCAGGTATCAGAACATTCTTATTTATTCACAAGAAAATTGAATTAAAGGGGCCAGGGATACAGCTCAGTGGCACAGCACCTGCCTGGCAAGTGTGAAGGTATGAGTTCAATCCCCAGTGTCCAAAAAAAAAAAAAAAAAAAAAAAAAAAGAATTGAAAGTAGAAGGCAGATCCTTGCTTGTCAGGAAAATTGTGTTCATGTTCCAACACATCCTGCTTAACAGTGGAGTACCAGGATAAGTTGCCCCACAAACCACTGCCTCTCCCCACCGGTTTCTGTCTGTTTTGATTTGAGGTCATTATATATTTTTTTGGTGTGTAGCTCAAACTGGCCTTGAGTTTACTATGTAGCTGATGATGGTGCCCTTGAACTCAAAATCCTGATTTCTGGGATTACAGGCGTGAGCCACCACACCTGGCATGCTATCTGCTTTCACCACAATGCAAGAACTCGAAAACACCTGGAACCCCAATGGTTTCCATTCGATGGAGTACAATGGAGTAGACACGGAAGATGCCTGGGAAAGGGTGGGTGAACTCTGGCCAAAAATAAGTGAAACGTTTGAAGGAAGACCTGACAAAAACCCATTAAGAGTGACACATGACTTCAAATGCAGAAAAAGGTGCTACGTGAGAAAATCAGTCTTAACCAACGTTCTGACGATGCCTAAAAGAAAGGGTCCTGAATGGCCCTCGGAGCAGGGCTTTAGCTCTGAGCTGGACGGCCCCAACCCCCCGTCAGCAGCCTGACTTGCAGACAGCAGCTGTCTGGCTCAGTCCGCAGCGGGAGTCCTCCGGCCCCATTGCGGAGTGCTCCCCAAGGCGTGATGGTTGTCCTTGAGGAAGTGCTCGGCACGCCTGCTCTTCAGGCTGGAGGGGAGGGATGCCACTTGGATGGTTGCCGGGGAGACTTCAGGAGACTGAGTCAGGTCTTTGGCTGCTGATCAATGCTGTCACTGAGAGCTCCCAATTTGTGCTTTGACCACGGCAGCCAGCTTGCTGGCGGCGTCCTGATAGTGCAGGTACTCACTCTGGCCAAAGACCGCATCACATGGCGGGTTGTCTCATAGCCATCCAGCAGGGTATCAGTGAGGGCCTTGGGGACACCCTTGAAGGCAGTGCTGCTAGTGTTTCCCAGATCTAGCAAGCAGGAGGGGACATTCTTGCCCATTAGCCTTCAGCATGAAATGGGGTCTTGCAGGCACGGGTGGCATCCAGAGCTTTCATCCTGAACAGATCGTTGCGGCAGCTTTGACTTCCCTGGGTCTGCAGCTGTAGCAGTCTTGCACCATCACCATCTGTAAGGAGCTGCGGTTCGGACTTGATGTCCTGAACCCTGGACGGTTGAATATGGATCTCCTCTTTCAAGTCCTTGGGGGCATCGTGTCCCACAGGAACATGAGGGCCCCTTCTAGATTTCATTGCAAAGTGCATTATTTGCCTCTTCACAAAAATAAGCAGCAGTACAAATACCAGGCTCCCATAGGCCAGCACCAGCATGACACTCACACTGGACAGCCAGTTACGGCTGGATGTGGTGGCCTCCCTCCCCGGGCAGAACAGTTCAGTGTCCCGCTCCTCTGCCTTGTCAGCCTAGGTGCCACCCAGTGAAAGCTGCCTGGGCTCCCTGGAGCTCTCAGGCCATTTCCTTCGTGGGGCAGGAAGCGGGGGAACCAAGTCACACCCGGCCTGAAAACACAGCTGGATGGGCGTGCTAGTAACTGTGCCTTTCTGCTTCCCCCGACACGTGACTTGAGTGGGCAAGGGCCCCCGTGCCTGCATTTCTAGCCCTGAACCTGAGGTTCAGTTGCTGGCACGAACCACCCTTTATGATCCCCGCACCTACTGAAGGACTTCTTGTCTGCCTCCAGGCTTCTGCCCTTACCAGTAGAGCTGGAGGTGTTTGTGTGGGTGTAACCTTTCTACTCCCTTTGGTGAAATCTGTGGCCTGCTGCTGCTGGGCTGGACTGT
>RJWM01023395.1:0-32244 GCA_004363535.1 Dasyprocta punctata
AAGTCTCTTGTCACAAAATCTTACTTTGGAAGAGACAATCTAATACCATCTATAGTACGCACAGCCTTGATTGTGAAGGAAATGGTTGAATATAAAGGAAAAAATTAAACCTAATTACTCCCAGTTTGAAATGTCTGCCAATACTACAAGGGAAATGAATTGGCTACTTAAAATCTTCTATTACTATTGTCAAATAAAATGGAATTCATTTTCTTTGCTTTTATAACGTACTATTTTGTTCTGTCTCAAAAGTTACATGGAGGTTTACCTTGGTCATTTTCACAGAGAAATAATTTTCTTAAAACAATTAGAAATAAATGTGCATTGGATGCCATCCAATGGATAAATTATCCTTATATGTTCAAACCAGGGCAGCTCCTAAAGACACAGACACATTTACAAAACAACATCTAGCAGGTTGTTGTTATTTTAGCTGTGTTATGAATTAATTCACAGAATCAAAGTATTTTTCCTTTCAAAGAATATCTCCTTTGGAAGATTACATCCACATAAAGATACTTAGTACGCATGACAATATGCCAGTAAAAATGAATAGAAAAGTCAACAGACTCATTAATTTATCAGAAATTGACAAACATTATTGTACTTGTGGAAAGGGGAAGTATTGGAAGATAAAGAAATGGAGAAAGGATTATTTGTCTTTTTGAAAGTCTCATGAAATGAGAAATTATACTCGTGAATTATAACTTGAGTATGATACCAGATCATTCTCTTCCTACATTTTTAGGGATGCAATTCCATGTTCTCTCTCTCTCTCTCCCTCTCCTTTTCTCTCTCTCTCTCCCTCTCTCTCTCTCTCTCTCTCTCTCTCTCTCTCTCTCTCTCTCTCTCTCTCTCTCTCTCTCTCTCTCTCTCTCTCTCTCTCTCTCTCTCCCTCTCCCTTTCTCTCTCTCTCTCTCCCTCTCCCTTTCTCTCCCTCTCTCTCTTTCTCTCTCTCTCTCTCTATATATATATATATCTCACATAATATATCTCACTTGCACCATTTCCTTTGAATAAACACACCTCTCTCTCTCTCTCTCTCTCTATATATATATATATATATCACATAATATATCTCACTTGCACCATTTCCTTTGAATAAACACACATATATACATTTATAGTAATTTTCAAATTTTCATGTCATAGATAATAGAGGAGAATGAAGAACATTAATAAAATAGAATCCGTGAATGAGGGCAACTTACCATAGGAAAGTACATATGTACGAAAATAGAGTGTGGGAGAAAATGCTCTCTTAGTTGCAGCAGTAACCATTCAAATATGGAAGTTTTAAGAGTGACAATAGAGTTGTGCTAAATATACTCAATAATGAGATATTTGTGGCTATATTAAGAACTTTTCCCCCTGTTTAAGTTAGAATCGAGAAATATTTTACATAGACACAAAGTATTTGTGAAATGCTTGAAATAGGCCTTGAATTAATTTGCGTTTTCAAGATGGTTTTATTCTACTTCCTCCTGCTCCCTGCCCCCCGTTTTTGTGTTTTGGAGATCTAAAACGAGCGAAGCCATTCCTTGAAATTCAGTGGCTTTTACCGTTGGGACTGCTCAGAGGGCTGCTAATAATCTTCCTGCTCACCCCACTCCACAACCGGCTCATCGTTGATGCGCAGGATGAGGTAGGAGAGCAGCTGAAAGAGGTTCTGCCACAGCAGGAGAGAGACATACAAGGAGAGGCCGCTTACGTCCAGCTCGCAGCGATCGCCCGCGAAGGCCACGTCGCAGAGGCACCGGAACCCGCCCGGCAGGTCCTGGCACAGGCCCCCGTTCACGCAGGGGTCCGAGGCGCACTCGTCGATGTCCTTCTCACACCTGGAGGATAAACAGAAACACCGGACGCCCGGAGCCCTGTTGAGTACACCGGCTGTGAAACCATTTGCTTTATTCCCCAAAATAGCACAGTCCTAGCTACCGACTCCCGAATTTTACATTTGATGGTAGAGGAGATGGTTCTTAAAATCTCTTCCACAGGTTTTGGGTTTAATAGAAATAATTCGTGTACAGGAGCATGTGAGCGCGGACACACACACACACACACACACACAGTGCATTAAGTAAAATGACAGAGGAGATGCAGATATTTACAAACCATGAGAAACAGGCCACGCTAAAATCACCTTCTCCCTCAAGAACATTCGTGGGTTTACTACCTTATAACTTTCTCAGCTGCACCGAAGAACAGGTGAACGAGAGTATATTTTATCAACCAAGAAACCTGTGTGGGCTGTTAGAATCTGATGCCACCTAACAGTTTCAGGAACACACGGACAAAAAAGGGTTAATTCTGAGAGATTGTGAATTATTTTTGTTTGAGATTCCATTTTTATCATTAATAAAAGTAGTCAATAGAAGATTTCATGTGCCAAAAAAAAAAAATCAGCGTTCCAAAAACTAAGTATAATTTCTGTTTCAATAAAATAACTTTCAAAGTCAAACTTTCCAAAGAAGCGACATCAATTCTAAGGTAAACTGAAATTTTCTTCTTCCCTGAGACATGGTCCATTTTTACCTAATTTCCCACCAACAGCTTGTTTTGTTTTTTCTGATATATAAAACATAAAAGTTGTGTATAATTATGGGGTACCACATAATATTTTGACACATGTATATATTGTGTGATGTGTAAGTCAGGTTATGCATGGCTCTCCTCAAACATCATTTTTTTCCTGGCGAAATCCTTTAAGTTCATTTCATTTAGCTGTTTAAAATAGTAAATTATCATTATCTATAACCAACAACTTGCTTTTCTGTATAGGCATTGTTCAATTCAACATTACTCATATTTTGTCATTCTGTAGTTATTTATTTACCATGTGCGGAACACTCTCCTAAGACCACAGGATGGAACGGTAATTAACACATAATATTTTAGGAAATTCATGTAAAATCTTAGCTTCAAGGATGTCTTTGACAATCGTGTGATATAGAAGTTACACTTTTTCATTTCCCACCTCCCAAAAAGCAGAGCTTCCTTGTTTGGGTCGGAGACAAACACAGGCTCAGAATGAGAGGATGAGGTCATGTGGCTGTGGCAACCCCAAGTCTAAAAGAAAAGGAAGATTTCTCCTGGGAAAAACAACTCCTTATCCTGTGAGATACCAAGCATAGCTGAGGCGTTTTATTTTCCTTTTTTGGCTTAAGCTTCTGGGCTGGAAAGAGACTTCTTTGATTAGATCTGAGCAAAACTTGACAACTCACAGGAGCTTGCCAAGCATTCTGTGTCCTGGGTGGGCCAGAGTGTACGCATCATCCATCATTCACGACCTGGAGGGATGATACCGTGAAGCTGAAGGTTTAGCCAGGCAGGGGAGCGGCCAGTTCGCTAGAGGATAGCTTTTCAGTATCCTTGGATGTTGTCGAAGACTCATTTCCCTAGTCCTTGGAAAACTGTCCCACATTTTCTAGTCTTTCTCTAGCTATTCTTTTCTCCTTTTCATACCTCTTTCTATTTTATGCTAAACAGCGAGTGACACATATAGATAAGCATCTGTAGAGCTTTTATTGGAAGATAATTAATAGACAGAAAGGCAAAATAAATCTATTAGCATCCAATGAACAAACTAAGGAGAGTTAAGGACTCGGAACAATGATTTATTGTTTTAGACTCATTTTCCATCAGAGAAGTTTATCCAAGTGAAAAGTCTCCTAGGAGAGAAAGTAAAATTAAGAGCTTTCTCTGTTTTCAGTGTTTCAAATCAATAATTTAAATACCAAATGTGAATTTTTAAAAAAGAATACATATCAAAGGAGGTGTAGATTTTTGTAAACAGAGACAATGCTGTAAATGAGTAGCAGAGAAAAATAATCCAAAACTTTGGATGAGCTCTGTGCTTTGTGCCATTAACAGAAACTGATGTTAAACCAGTTAAGCAATTTAAAAGTAGTTGCATATTGAAGACAAGGAAATATTTATAACACCAGTGTTTTAAAAGTATGCAACTGGAGGTCAACTGAATGATCTTTGAGTTAATAATTGCATGGAATAGACGGGTATGATGGAAACTGTCACGTGGCTTAACTCTCTCACTTTCTAAGTTCATGTATACTAGCATTTTACAAGGATATTATGCAAGAATAGCCTGAATTTCCTCCTGTTTTGTAGAAATGGCAAATCTGCTATATCTATGTGACACTAAAAGAGCCAGCTGAAAAACAGAAAATTCAAATTAGTCCAAAGCATAATTGGAGTACCCATATATCCATTATTTTATTGACTGTCTTAAGGGGAAATTAATTCAGTCAAAATGTTTATCAGCTATGTCTGACATACTAAAATGTGTTCAATGCATAAATTTGATTGGAGATCAGTTACCTTATTTTGGGTGACATATGAGATGGAAGAGCACATTTTTAAATTTTCTTAACAATTGGTGAGCAAAGATTTATTCATACAATTATACAAGCATTTTCAACAGATGAACAGAGGCCTTGAAGACAGCTCAACCTTACTGTAGCATATAATTGGGTTGGCACATAATCTGTCGCTTAATCGCTTAGCCTTAGTTTGCAAAATAAAAACAATAAAAGCTTCCTTGCAGAGTTCTAAGAATTAAGAACAATATTATAAGGTACATGGCATAGTGCTAAATGAATAGCTAATGTATATCTATCTCTATAATATCTGCGTCACAAAAGCCAAGGTTTGAAACCCTTTAGGAGACAGGTTCCTTTGGAAATCTTCTAAGAGTTATAGAGAACATGCTCTTCCTCTCTCGATTTCATCTCCAGCCCATAAAATACATATCCTACATTTTTCACTTATACTTTCAGCAGGTTACAGACTGTGTGAAACCAGGGACTGTCCCTTTATTAGGTGAAGAAGATTTGAAGTGTTTCTCCAGGAAAAGCAGAATCATCTGGGTGAAATATTATGCTTTGGGGGTGGTAGGTAATTCTGCAAGGCAATCTTTTAGATTCCTTTTACTTTAGTGGCAACCGTATTTCCATCATGTATTAGATTGAGTGGGGGAAAACCATGAAACCAGAAGTAACTATTAGAAAAAAATAGCACATTATACATTTTAAAACACATTATTTCCCTATTCAAAATCTTGGCTAATAAAATGTTCTCTTCTTTGACCTACACTGTAATTTATCTTCTTTTTTATTGCTTGATTCTGTCTGGAACTGTATTTCAGCACAGAGTTTCCTATGGGAACTGAGATGAAAAATTAGAGGAGAAAATGAACTGTGAGCAATCCCGCTGTTCTTTCGTCTAGCATTCCCTTCCATAAAGTTCTAACGTGACTCACCGTTCTCCAGTAAAACCCGGCCGGCACATGCATTTTAATTCAGCATGGAACTCTGTGCAGTTGCCTCCGTTGTAACAAGTAAGATTTGTGCTCTCGTTCCCACAGACTGTTGAAGGCAATCTGCTGTGTCTAGAGAGATAAAAGTAGCATCCGCAGCTGTTCATCTTGTTCATTTCATTCAACAAAACTTTTGAAAAGTTCATGTATGGAGGAGTCAATGCCAAGCTAATTAAATACTCAGGCTGGAGCATGTATTGTGTTATCCAAGTAGTACTTTCTCTAGCAAAAAGCCCATTCTACAGGGTACTGTAACAGGCGAGGCTATCCATCTTTCCTTCTACAGTTTTCATTCGTGAGATAAGGTCTATGCCATAGGGTTGCAATAAATTTAGGGTTGGAAGGAACTTGCTATAGCTAGATTTGCCGTTGCTTTCCTCATAAATCAACAAAGACCATAGGAAAACTGCATCTCTATAAAGGCCAAGAACGCAAGGACAGAACTTTGGTACCCAAGCACTCATGTGATTTCTCTGACGGCTTTCACAGCTGAACTTCAGTTGCCCTGCCAAGACTTTCTGCTCCCTCTGTCATAATTCATGGACTTCTGGAATGTGAGCCAAGTGCTGTTCAGAAGGTTTATCTATAATACTGTGGCAAATGCCTGTGAATTCAGCGTGTGGTTCTCTTGTACAGTAACAAAGCTGAACATGTTAAAGAATCCTTATAAAAGGCAGAACAAATTGTTAAAAGCTAAGCAGAGCCTCCTTGCTAGAAAAAGAAATCCAGTGGTTTGGAGGGACTGATGCTTACAAAGGTTTTAAGAGTGTTACTGAGGTACTTCGACTCACTGTGTATGTGCATGGTATCAGTTACCATCTAGAAAAAATATTCAGGAATTTAAAATGAATTTCATTTTGGTCTGTTATGTATGTTACAGCTAATACAGAGAAACTGGGCTAGATGATGGTAAGCTTGTGTCTTCTCAAGAGAGCTAATCAAGTCTACTTTTAAAAGAAGATACCATATGGACATTTCAAAGGAGTCAAAAGTGTCAACCAGCTTTGCAAGAGGTCAATTAGCAATGCAAATGCAAAGCTTGTATATATATATTAATTTTAATAAATAATTTCTGTATCTCATTAGAAGGTACTTTTAGAACTCTAGTCTTTGAGAACTTGACTTTGATGAACTAGCTACACATTAACTTATCCAGAGTCACTATTGAACACTGCTGATTTTGCACCAGAATTTCTCTTGCTTTTAATCAGGCCATTTACTTATTGGCAAACAAGTTGCTTAACTCACAAGAAGCAACATATTACCAGAATTTCAACACTTAGCACCCGTCACTGTGCCTTGCCACCATAGGTTTTGGACATGAATGTTATGAAGAAATATACAATCTTGTATGGGAATATATGTTACATGTTGTTTCTGTTAGGAAGTTCATGCAATTAAGGTTCTATCACTGAATTAGTGTAATATCTATAGGCTGTCAATCCACTCCAGGTGTTCCTGCCAAAGATCTAGAAAGTAACCCTTGTTGGTAATGGCTCTGTCTCTCACTTCCTATAATGTCTCAATTATTTAGTAAATTTAAAGCAGTATAACTTGTTAAAACAAAAATGACTTCCACTTATGTAGAAATATGGAAGCAATATGACTTAGAAGGAAAATACTATTCCTTGTCTCTTCTTTATAGCTTGAAATAAAATACTGATCTTGCAATTTCAGAAAAAAATTATGAAATATGTTGAAATAGGCAAAAGAGATGAGAATATGTTCTTTCAATGGAATGCTAGATGTTCCAAAAAGGATTTTCCAGCATTAATTGATTCTATAGCAGCATAGCCTCAGATTTTCTTTACTAAGCAATATTATAACTCTGTAGATTGTAGAAAATATTATTAACACAAATGATTCTTGTTTATCAAAGTGCAAATGAATGTGTATCAGTGCAACTGATTGGCACAATATAGAAACAATTATATCAAACACTATTTTTGCAATAAGATATTAAGCAGCTTTGAATTTATTAGCAGATTAATTTCCTCACTATAATGGTTAGATCTAAAATGTCTCCCAAATATCTCATGTGTTTGGAGGTAGGGTCTGGTCTGCAGAAGCAGATTATTGGGTATGTGACCTGGAAGAGTATATTTTTGTCCTTGGTTCTTCTCTTCTCTCTCTCTCTCTCTCTCTCTCTCTCTCTCTCATGCACTCTCTCTCTCTCTCTCTCTCTGCTTTGTTGCTGCCATGGAATAAGCATCTGTCCTCTACCAGGCCCTTCTATCTTGCCCTTTCTACTTGGAGCCAGACAACTTTTGACTTAACCCACTGGAACTGTGAGCCAAAATAAACCTCTCTTCCATTTATTTATTTCTTTATTTATTTTCGAATTTTTTTTGAACTGGGGATCAAACTCATGACCTTGTGCTTACCAAGCAAGTGCTTGAACCACTGAGCTAAATCCCCAGCCCCCTCTCTTCCTTTTAATTGAAAGTATTGAATATTTTGTTCCAATAATAGGAAGAGACTAATACATTCATTTTTGAATAAAATATATATAATATATCCCTTTTTCTTTAAACTAGTTTTTATATCTTGTTCCCTCATTAACTGATGTAAAATTATAAAAACATGTTCACTTTATATTTTTCTGGAAGTCATAATTTTACCTTTTTGAAATTATACTGTAATGTAG
This sequence comes from Dasyprocta punctata, assembly GCA_004363535.1. NCBI lineage: Eukaryota > Metazoa > Chordata > Mammalia > Rodentia > Dasyproctidae > Dasyprocta > Dasyprocta punctata. Next base: position 7,983 of record RJWM01023395.1, read on the forward strand.
ACCTTTTAGGATTTCATAGATTTACCTGACTGAAATAACTTAGGGCACTATTATAGTAATAAAATTCCTGCCTTCCCTAACAATACTAAAATTCAGAATTTGCATTTGTTGTAAAAATATTAGTTTCCTGAGGCCTTAGTTGTTATACCCTGGACTCTAATTCATGAGGCATTTTCTAACAAAGATGACTGAGAAAACACTGTACTTATTGTCTGACTGAAATAGTTCAGACTTATAGGACATCTCAGCAAAATAAATCTTGGCTTTATACCATCAGAGTGTAATGTGAGTGACCAAAGCCAATTTCTGTTTAGTATAATACATATGTATACCATGAAGAGAGAGACTTTCAATTTGACAAAGAAAATGTAGAATGCAGCTCCAAAAACCAAGCTTGGTACAGACTTTTATGCTCACCTGCAAAACTTTCCTGTAAAATTTCCAAAACACAGGCAAGAATAACCATTAGTGTTGCTAATGCAGGTGGCCCCATTTGCACATTGGTGACTCTGGCAATTGTCTGTATCTATTTCACAGTTCACACCAGTATATCCAGGCTCACACCTGCAATGGTAGGCTGCAACTCTGTCAGAGCAGTTGCCATGGATACAGGGGTTTGAAAAGCATTCATCAATGTTGAGTTCACAGTGTGTTCCTGACCATCCCAAAGGACAGGAACAGTGATAAGCGCTATAGAGGTCTTCGCAAATTCCTCCATGTAAACAGGGGTTGGAGTAGCAGGCATTTAACTGCAGACAGCCAGTAAGCACCGAATTTGTAGAGATTTTGAGAAACTGCTCTTCCTGGGGTTTATTTGTGAAACCATGAACATTTTCAAAGTAAGAAAGATAAATGCCTCCAATTACTATTGTACTTAGGCATCCTTGAAAACCCTTCATGTTGTCGATAGATCGGTCACCCACATAAATGTCTGTATTATCTTTCAAAAAGTTGAGGCTTCCAGTAGCAATTGCACTGGTCACTAAAGATGTTTGGTTGTCCAGTTTCATCTGCCACCTGGAGGTCTGGGCCAGTGGGTCTGTCATGGAAAGAGTCACTTGGTGCCATGTGCCATCACTCACTGACTGCAAACTTGTCAATTGCAGAATATAAAAATTGTTGCCACTTTGCAACTGAAAAAATAATCGGGAATCTTGAATGCTAATATTAAGAAACGCAGGCTCATTTTCAGCATGAAGTATTACCACGTTTGTATCCCTTGTTCTGAAACCAAATGTGATATTAGTGAGCTCTCTGGTGATATTTCCATTGCTTCTGAACAATATTTCACTGCTTTGTCCATTCAAAACAGCATTTCCAATACCTAAAGAGAGAAAACAAAATTAATTATTAACTTTATGAAATCTATAATGTTTATATAATTACTTTTATTAATAATAATGATCATCACGTTAGTGACATCATGTATTTATTGATACATGCTGTAGTAGATGCTGTCCTAGTTGCTCTTTTATTATTTCTAGTACAGAAATCTTGAACATAAGCATTAACATTATGCTCTTTTTATGAAAAAAGAAATTGAGATCCAAAGAAGCTAAGTAATTGCTCATATCATAAATAAATAATAAAGCTGAAAGTTAGATGTCGATGGTCTGATACCAAAATTTCTTTTTCATTGGAAGCCTAAGGCATAATAATTTTTATTTTTCATTTGTTTCAGTAGCTAAGGAATTGGTTATCTATTTTATAAATAGAGAAATTCAATACAAAGAAATCGCAAATCCAGCTATGATGACACAGCGTTAACAGCACAATCTAAATTCCGATTAAGCTGACCAGCAGGCAGTTAGAAATATAATTCCAAGTAACTGATTTACTCACCTGGTAGAACTCCAATTATATGCCAAACTACCATCTGTCTACCTATTACCAAGTAGCTTTCTGTGATTGGGAAAAAATATACAGCCACGTCAACTCTTCTCATTTTATGCCCACAGATTGTATGGGAGCACAACACTTTTGGGCAATCTTACTGTGTTTCTCCAGTAAAAGTGCTTTTCCCACTCTACAAGATCATTAATTCACAGCTTGCTTTATCTTTCAAAATATCTAACCATCTTGGGCTGTGATCTTCTGTATACATTCTTGAGAAGATAGGAGGAATAAGAACAGCCACGGATTTCGATGAAATCTGTAAACTTAACAGTATCAGGATCTCATCTGATTCCACACTGTTAAAATGAATTCACTTTCATTATTCATATTGAGGTCACCCTCCCAGTCATGTGTTGTGCCCCATTCATTTTCAGCCCTGTTAGGCCTTATTCTTTTTTTTTTTTTTCTTTTAGATACAGAGCCTTACTATGCAGTTCAGGCTGACCTTGAGCTCACTTTGTAGCCCAGGCTGGTCTTGAACTTGCCGATCCTCCTGCCTCAACCTCCTGAGTGCACAGGTGACAGGCGTGAGCCACCATGACTGGCACAGACATTATTCTTACATGCATCTTATTTCTTCTGAGTTCAACATTACCCTTTCCTTTCTGTTTTTTCATATAAATGTACAAATGTTTTATAATTCTCACATATATAAGATCCCAAAGTACTCAGTGACAGTCCCCTACCTTGCTACTTTCTCTACTCTCTTTATCATCTAAACTTCTAATAGTTTTATATTATCACTCTTCACTTTCCGATTTCCTATTTTCTTTTTAATACAAGCTACTCAGGATTTTGTCCCAATCACTTCACTGCAACCATTTCTCAGGTCACAGTGATCTCTGTATTACACCACCAGAAGTTGATTCACTATTCTCATTTTTTCCATCTTCAGTAGTAATTGACCTTAAAACACTGCTATTACCTTACTTTTTAGGCACTGCAGTCAGCGACTGTCATTCTTCATATAGACTAATTACTTCTTAGTGTTCCTATTTCTCTGACCATGAGGATGAATGTAATAGTGTCTCCATAGCCCAGGACTTTCATTAGTATCATCAGAGCCAGAAAGAAATTCAAAATAACACCCAAAAGAGTTTACGCAACCTGACTTCTGATTAACTCTTTCATTCTAATCCTACCTCTCTTCCTTATTCACATGTCACAGTCACAAAACATCTTGCCATTTATTGAAGATAACAAGCTTGTTTCCAACGAGGGCTTTTTAAACTTACGGTTAGTTAAATCTAGAATATCCACCCCCATGCCTTCCCATACCTGATTCCTCCTTGGTGTTGATATCTGCTCAGTGTCATCTCCCCTGAGAAGCTTTCTCTAACTGCCCAAGTTAAAATAGCTTCCTTCCTGCATCCACTGTCTATCCCATTACAGTTATTTTTTTTAACAGCTCCTGCGACCATTTGAAATTACAGTTTGTCTCCTTGTTCTTTGATTGTTTTTCTGTGCTAGAGTCTGAGCTTCATGAGAGCAGAGCTCTTCTCTGTGTAGGATTTCACTTAGTTCTTAAACACAGAATAGTGCCTGACATATAGGAGATATCTAGCAAAATTTATTCAATAAATAATCTCTAAAAAGAACTTGATCCTTTATTTTGAAAAGTAATGATTAGAAACCATGGCAGTAAAAAAATTATAAGGCATCATCCAAGTGTTATAGTTGAAGTGAACCATGTGAGTAAATTAAATCTTATTTGATTGTTGTGTTTTTCCCACCAGGTTTTGGGGTGGGGAGTAAGGAGAGAAAAAGCAACAACTGTGTCATTATTTTATGGTTTTAAATAAGTGTTTAAAATGACAGATCACATTTGCTCACCAACCAGTAAAGAAAGAACGCTGGAATGCTATATAAATTTATTTCACCAATCCTGAAAACACCCAAATTACTGTTTTGTGATCTGATTAAGAACTACAATACACATGATGTTTATTCTTCAAATTTTTTCTGTTGTTCTGCCATAATAAACACACCAATATCTAAGGTGAGTTTTAAGTCTTGGTTTAAATCTTGGTAGGACACAGTAATACAGATGATTAAAGTTCTGAAGACAAACTCACGGCAGTGTACGAGCTCACTCTCAAGGGTACGTTGTTCTGTTAAACTTAATCTTCTTAATACATTTCATTTGAAAAGGAAAACCAATCCCATGATAAGATGACATAAAATCAAAAGTACCCAAAAAAGCACAAATAAATTCTATGCTCAAGACCCGTCAATTAAGAAACTGATACACAATTCCTGTTGCAAGCCTGCTCCTGATGTACCTTTATTCACTTAGGTAAGTCCTGCTCTAAAAGAATGCTGCTGGGATTGCTGGGAGGGATCGGTAACAGACTTTCCAGTCTTTCTACAGCAGCAATGCTGTAACAGCAGAGATTCACCACACTTCTGTCTAAGGGACACGCTCAAGTGCTAAGCTGCTTTAGGTGTTGTGTGACTCTGCAGCCACTATAGCCCATCGCTGAGCTAGCACTGATTTTTAGGAACCCCAGTCTTTTGTCGCCCTGTGAAAATATCCAGAATAATTTGAATCTTGTTGTAGAACAAAGCGGGGCTAGCAACTTTAGTATTTCTATCGAAAGATAAACAATAAAATTACAGTTAATAAATAATTTTAACAAGTATCTGATAGGTAGAACAATGGAAAATGTTGAATTTAAAATCTGTGCTAGGGCTAGGGTTTAACTACGTGGTAAATCACCTGGCTGGCATGCACTGGGTCCTGGGTTTAATTCATAATACCACAAAAAATAAATAAACCAGGTAAACTTCTGTGCCACATTCAAAATCAGTTTATATTCTTTACGCCAATACATCATGTTTTTACCTGTATATGGTATATGTTCCTTAAGGATGAATATAAATATATATATATATATTCCTATGGAGAATTTTTCTAAGTATATTTACAGTGTGCTATACCTTATATGGATTTTTATATATTTTATTAATATTTTTTCAAACACAAAAACGTGAAAGTAAATCTCTTGTCTTTTCCTCAGTTGCTTTGAAACAAATCTAAGTAGAATGTTGGTAATAATCATAGAATAGTCTATTCTCTAGTTCCATTCCATTCTTTTAAAACAGTGTTTCCAGAAGGTATTTTATGTATATTTTAATGTAAGCAGATGACATACTTGACGTCTAGAATAATTACTTAAAAATGTTGAGTTTTTTTTTATTATAAAGAGGATAAAACCAAGGAAAGTAAAACAGAATAAAATCAATCAAAACAAACCAGTGTAAGTGACACAGAACTTCAAAACAATATGAAATCAACAATGGTTACCATAATGCCTCTTGTTGTCTACAAAATAGCTGCAGATACCTTCAGACATAGTGAAAATCAAACAGAATGGAACAGAATAGAACCAATAAAAACAAAACAGTGAATGCAATAAAGGACTTCAAAAAAAATAATAGCAAACCCAAAATGGCTACCCTACTATATCTTGCTAACTTTGAAATAGCTGCTCTTGCCATCAGATACAACAAAATCTAACAACAACAGCAGCAACAACAACAACAACAAAAACAGAATAAAACCCAACCCAACAAAACAATGAAAATGATATAGGACTTCAAAACAAGACAATAGGGAATTAACAATGGCCACCCCTTTCAGAAGGAGATCCCTCCTAGATGCCACACTGTGTGCCACCATCCTCCGAATAGATGATTAGACCACTGACCCTACACCTGCAAGGTCAGAGAAACACCAAAACACCACAAGTGTCAAGTTGCATTTTATCTCAATAGCTATCATCGCAACCTGTGTTTCTCAGATCAGACTGTCACTTGGCACGGGGGAGGGGTTTGACTCTTCTTATTTGCCAGCCCATGTGCCAGAAGGGGATGGGGTCTGGCTGTGCCCCCACTGGCAGTGGCCTGCTCACTGTGCTGGTTCACAGGGAAGGCTTACTTCTTGGTGAGGCCTTGTTCTCTCCCCCTGCAGTTTGCGAATGGTGCTGACTCACAGGGAAAGGCTTGAATACTGAGTTGTTTTGAAGAAAAATAAGCCAATGTATTCATTCAGCAAATATCTATTAACAATTTAAGGGATAATTTGAGAAACTACATAGACAAAATCCTTGCCTTGTGAGACTTATATTCCACTAAGCAAAAAAAAGATAAACAAATATACATATAACAAAATATTAGAAAATGGTAGGCAATAAAAAGAGAAGCCACACAGGAGGACATTTGGGCTGAATGAATCTATGAAGCTCTGATCTAAGAGAGTTGAAGGTGGAGGTGGTGATAGTAATTTGGAGCCTGGCTAAGGAAGTGGAGAAGAAGTGAATAAAGTATTCACTTTGTTCTCTATTGAGAACAATTCTTTAAACATTTTTTTATTTCTCTATAAAAGAAAGCAGAGAAATGGGAAGACTGAAGGTGGGAAAGGGGTGAGAGAGATAGAGGAAAACCTTTTGTTAAGGGGACATTTCATGGTATGCTATAAATGATGAAGAAAAATTTGATGTTGGAAAGCAAGTGAAAATCTTTAGAAACAAAATCTCTGAATAATGGGAAAGAGATTAAAATTCAATTAAAACTGTATTTGGCTATTGATACGGCTGTGCATTATTTGAAGTAGGAGAAAAAACACTGTACATGATAGTATGGTTTTATGCAAATATGTCAAAATTGTGAATGCAATATTCAAATTGCTAACATTTTAGAAATTGTGTGTTCTAGTACTGAAGGAAGCAGAAAAATCTTTCACAAGGAAAGAAATGGTTATTGCAAACCTTAACATGGTGCCTAATGTGTTTGATTATATGCATAATGGCATATTATCATGACAAAGAAACCTCATAGATATTTTCATGCTTTTTTTTTTGCAGAACCGGGGATTGAACTCACAACCTCGCACCTGCCAGGGCAGGCGCTTAAGCCACTGAGCCAAACTCCCAGCCTTGGCTTTTCGAGGCAGGGTCGCACTATGTAGCTCAGGCCGACCTTGCACTCATGTTGTAGCCCAAGCCAGCCTCAAACTCACAATGCTCCTCCTACCTCAACCTCCCGAGTGCTGGGATTAAAGACGTGCGCCACCACGCCCGGCTCATGCTGTTTTATAAAAGAGAAAGGTTTAGATTTTTAAAGAAAAACTCTTATTCCCAGTCATGGGGAAAAGAAAGGTGGTTTATTCTTCACACATTACTTTTGAATAATCAGGGATGTCAATTTTCCATCCAAATACCCAGGGCAGGAAGAAGCAAGAGACCAATCTGGACCATCACACTATTCTATCAAGTTTATCAAACTATTCACATAGGGAAACAACACAAATTTCTTCAAGAAGTGGACTGTCTGAATTCTTTTTTTTAATGTTTCTCTTTGAACAATTGAAATACACCAACTTAATTGAATCGATGTGAATTTTGAACTTTACCTACATTGAAACCCTTGGGCCACCAGTTGGCAGTGGGTACTGGGAGGACACGGGCTGAGTTCACACCACCGAACTTCCTCGCAGGCTTTCCCGGCTGTGTTCGCAGGGCAGGCGCAGGAGAAGTCATCCCACAGGGAATAGCAGACACCGCCGTTGCGGCAGGGGTTAGACTGAGCAGAAAAGAAATCAAAGGCTCAAATAAGCACTAGAAACTCAATATAGAAACAGGAAAAGCAAGAGTATGTAGCTGTTGTTTCAAAACACCAATTTCCCTGCATTTTTAGATCGTAAGCTTGAATAAACACTGTTAATTACACAAACTAAAACTGACTGCTACCATTGCGGACTGTTTCCTAAAGGGTCAGTTGGGAAATGAGTGATAGAGAAAGGAGATGAGGAGAGAAAATATAAACTCGATCTCTAATACAAGAAAAGATTTTTGAAATGTAAAAACGCCCTCTGTAATTTGAAAATTATCAAGCATTTTCACAAACACTATCACTTGAGGTAGGAATTGTTGCTCCTGTTTTTACAAGAGCCTGAGGTCCCTTCAATGCTGAAGGTCCCTTAAAGAAATGAAACAGTGAAGTTTGGTACCTATTCCTCTGGGTCCCAATTCAATGCCCTCTCTCCTTGTTTGCTTTGCTTATGAATCAGAGACATACTATTATCTTTTCAATTCTCACAAGGTTCCTTACAAAGTCTTTAAAACAAAACATATTAAAAAGAATTTGTTTTTAGAGCCTGGACTGTGTTTATTCCAGGTTTACTATTAACACATGATGCAGGTTAGTTACATGAACCTGTTATTTTTGGGTTTGGTTTTGCTTGTGATTGAACTAAAACAAGGGTTATGTGCATGCTAAGCATGTACTCTACTACGGAGCTACACCCCAGCCTTGCATAGCCTTTCTAAATTTCAGGTTCTTTATCTGTAACTAACATAAATGGTGGTAACAGTGCCTGTTTTATATAGTAATTCTGCAACAGAATTAATTGGATTAATACTTGTAAAGTAGTGTAAGGTACATTAGAAATGTTCCTATAATAATGTTATGGTGATTCCTTTGTGTGTATTTAGGACCAAGCGTTAGGTATGGAAATATTCTGAGCTCAACAAATGTTCAACACGTACTGTGTGTTCCCTTGTTTTCCTCTGAAAGCTCCTGCAGAGCTGACAGTTTCATGTATTTAAAGCACCTCTTAGAAGAGGATACGAAAGAAGTTGAAAAAAAAAGGCTCTGAAAATTGTATTTCAGAGGATTTCAGATTCAAATTACCTCTCAGATTTTTTTTTCTTTTAGACTCAATAAAAGTTTAAAACAACAGGAGCTGGGCATTTAAGGTAAAGAAACCTTCCCGAAAGAGTTCAGTTAAAACTCTGGATGCCATTAGAGCTTAGGAATTAAAACACTATTCTCGTTAAATAATTTGCTTGTTGTGGGGGTGGAGAAGCATGTAACTGGCGTTATCTTGGTTGTCAAATACACTAGGATGCCAGAGCGAGGCTGTCACTTTACGCCTCAGTATAAATCCCTGTCTTTCTGGGAACACAGAGATGAAACACTATTTTTTTGGCTGGTGGGTCAGTGACAATATCTTTGTGACATTATTTACAAAGAATTGTTTCAATAAATTACATATTTCATAAAATAGAAATTTAGCATGCAATATGTACATACTTATATGAGTAATCCTACCTTGCAAACATTGTCTCCAGGACAGCCTTGGATCACATTGACAAGAATTGGATGGTGGGAGGCATCGTTTGTTGAATTTGGGAAGAAGTCCAGATTTTGGTTGTTTAATCTTATATCTTGGATACAGCCTTTGAAGAACCCACGGTTAATTTCAGTCTCTTGCCTATCAGGCAGGCCACCAATGTAGATGACATCTCCTTTTTGGATTTTCCATGTAGGAGCAGAAATAATTCCTAGTTTTTGTGAAGACCGATAAAGTTCAATTTTATTTGGCTTGATTCTCAAAGATATTAAGTGGAAATTTCCATCACTTAGAACAAATTTTGCTAGCAATTTTGGAGAGCCTGGAGTCAGCAATGCTAGTCTGCCATGCTCTAACCAGACATGAATGTAGTGATAAGTGCTGTTTTCCAAAGCTAGGAGGAAGCCTGAGGGTCGATGTGTTCGCACAAACATGGAGAGGCTGAAGTTCTGTCCGTAACTCTCATCAACCTTAAAGACAGCATATCCCATGGAGCCATCCTGGCCAAATCTGCCTGCCACATACTCTTCAGTGTTGAAATGGAGGAGAAATAAAAAAGAAACATCTTAAGACTCAAAAGTAAAAGACAGGACATGAACATTCTGTACACATATATACTCATATGTACTTTTTCAAATTCAGGATAGGCTGATTCAATGTAATAGCAATTTGGCTTCATTTTTTGACCTTCTGAGTTTACTTTATTCAAAAATAATCATATTTTGGTTTATATTTTATGATTGAGGTTCATTAAGCAAAAAGCAAAATATTTCTGTGCTGATAACCAAGGAACTTCCCCTTCACTGCCATAAAATGCTGAATTTTAAATGGTGAAATGTCAGACACCCGATAATGTAATTTGATGGAAGAAATTTTAGGATGAGAGCACTTCATGAAACGTTTGTGGACAGGTTTTTTAGGCAGTTGTATATGCCAGTTGGAAGACATGAAGCAGACACTGTCATTAAACTGAACTGTTTTTGGTAAAGGGTAGAAATCAATAATGAAGCTAGGAAATACTCTTTTGAGATGAAACCCATACAATAAAAGATTTGACATGGAACAAAGGAAGAAGAGGACTCTTTCATGATCCTGATTGGGAAGAATGAGAGGCACTATAGACAGAGAAATAGGGAAAAGGCAGTGTACCAAACTCATCCAGCATTTCCTGTGGTCAGAAGACTCAGGATTACATGAATGTGGCAATGCTATCCAAGCGCAATATCTCAACAGTACTCCTGAGATGTGAAAAAAAATGAACTCTGACATTTAAAATCATTGGCGATATAATGGGAGCAAGAATTCCCATCCTTATAGAGCTTATACTGTATTCCAGCTAGGGAAAGACACATCAGACCCGTATAAAGAAGCAAACTATATAGTATGTCAGGAGGTAAGAAACCACTGGACATAAGATAAATTAAGTAGAAAAAGCAAATAGGAAGATTAGGATCCAAAGGTGTAGTTGTAACTTTAAATGGAATAGTCAAGGAAGAATTCTCTCAGAATATGACTTTTGTGCAAAAACCCAAAGAGAGTAGAGACATTACTGCAGTATTTCAAGGGACAAATGATCTTGACTTAGCTCCCCAGTAATGTGGGGATGGTGAGATGCAGTCAGATTTCCAAAATAGTTTGAACAGTTCCAGAATTTTCTAGAACAAGTGCATTTTCAAGATTTTTGTCCCAAACAACTTTCAGAAACCTTGAAGAGGTTTCCATTTGTAGAGATGGGGAAGAAAAATAAAGGAACAAACTGGGGGTGAATGGGAATTTATATTAATTTGAGATGCCTTACATGATATTCATGTGGTAATGTATGTAGAGACAGAATACAAGAAGTACAGAAACTGATCCCTTCAACAGTGTATGATTGGAAGTGAAGATGATGAAAGAGCAGCCAGTGGAGGAGAACCCTGTGACAGTGATAGCCCATAAGCATAAGCAGGAAAGAGTTTTCAGGAAGATGAAGTGTTGGACTATGCTAATGGTTACTGAGAGGTCAAGTAAGAGAGGGCTGAGATTTGGCATTGAATTTTGCACTCTAGGGATCATCAATGAATTTGACAAGATATTATTGCCTTTAAGTTTTCATATCTCAGTCATAACCAGAAATAAGAAAACATATTCTTGTATGCTTAAATGCCATCATATAATCCAGCTGAAGTGTAGGCAAAGGTAAGAGAGATTTTAGCTTACCTGAAATACAGTGAAACTTGCTTAGGCAACAGTCTATGTTTGAAGACTTCCTGGATAAACAGGTACATTTTTCAGAACTCTAACTTGATTTCCTACAGGAACATTGCATTTTGAATCTGCATTTAGAGACCTCCTGCTCCAGGCAAGTACAGGTAGCTTTCAAAGTCTACTGTTAGATAAAATAACCCCTTTGAAGAGGTTAACATCTCTGAATACACTGCAGTACTTTCATATGAGATAAAATGCTTAATAAGAAAATTTGGCTCTTGAAGCCCTTGGGGTTTGAGGATATGCACAGTCGCTCAACCTCAGGGAGTGGAGGCCCTGCTGGTCATCATATGATGCCTCCAGCACTACTTTGTGGATCCAGATTAAAAGACAGAACACAGAGCTGTTTTCTCTTTTCCTTAGAAGCCTGACTCTCCAATAATCCTATTCTCCAGAAATCACAAGCAGGTAGTCAGAATGTGTGATGTGCTACATGATTTTAGAAACACCCAAAGCTACAGATAACTCTGCCGTGGACATGGAAGGAGTGATTCTCATACATGTCATTGCTGTGTCCTAAAGATGAATAACATAAAAAGGGAAAAATGATTCTGAAATAGATGAAATTTAATGAGAATAAATAAAAGGCACTTAGATCTAAACGTGCCTCATAGGTGTAGGGGAAAACTTTGACATCGTGAGTGACAAGAACTCAGAGTGAAGCAACCATGTAATATGACTGCCGGAAAAATCACCGTAATGTTAAGTTGCAAGACAGAGGCACAGGGCTAGCGATATAGCTCAGTGACACAGTGCCTGCCTGGCAAACATGAGGCCCTGGGTTCAATTCCTGGTACCAAAAAACAACAAAACAAAACAAAACAAAACACAAAAAACAGAGGTACAGTGTATAGGAGAGGTGGTGATCCTGTGTCACTGCTGAGCATGAAGGACACCTAGACACCATACTTTAGAAAGAAGACAGATAGGCAAATTTATTCTAAAGTCAGAAAGCAGGTATGGAAGGGTCTGAAGACTGTCATGTGGAAACAGTAGAAGAAGCTGGGATGTGTAGCATGACAGAAGTGATGACTTGGATAGAGCAAAAATTTTTTTCTGAATATATGAATATTCTCAAGAAGAAGAGATGTTAAGATTTATATGAACATCTTTAAGATTTAAAACATGGTGAGTGAGAGATTTGTGCAAATTATACTTCATTTAAATATAACAAAAGACCTGATTGGAAATTTTTTCCAAGACAGATTGAGTGACTTCTCTATTCGTGAAGATGTTTAAAGAGAGGTTTGGATCATTGCACTAGGCAGGCCCAATAGTGTAAAAAATCCAGTCATAGAATAAAGCCTCTTCTATATATACAAAATTATAAATCTAAGATGATAGAATTCCCAGTCTAGGTGTAAAACAGAAGGTAAAACCTACATAGATTCCTTTTATAAATTAAATATTTTTCCAGAATAAAAGAGGTAGGATACAAATTTAAATAATACCTCTGAAGCTTTATATTTCTGGATGCAATCAAAAGAAGCCATGCTTAAACAATCTCATAGACAGTTCTGTGGGTAATGCTTAGGGAAACCCTTTTCAGAACTATCTGACTTGAGAGTTTACATCATTTTAGCAAGTTTCAACTTATATTGAAAATCCCTGTGTCTTTTGTGTTTAGTCAGCTAAGTAAATCTTCTATCCTATTCTACTTGTTCCTTGCAGTACATACTATGATTGGGAAACTGGGAAACATTGTGCCAAAATCATGATTTGGGTAAAGTTTGTCTTTGTGTTTTTCAGTGCGTTTCCTCCCTCTTGAATATACAAGTGCAGCAACAGCAGACTCCAAGTTCTCATTACTGCACTGAAGCATGTTTTATAGTGGAAATAGACTCCTGGAAAACATTCCTCATAGATAACAGCCAATACAGAATATTTTAGTTTCATGACCAAGAGGTGATATGAAAATAGTTTCTCTTAAACTTACCCAAATAATTTTCAGAAAGGAAAGATTTTACAAAACTCTTCCACTATAATGTCTTGAAACCAAACATTCTCATGGGGGTTAAATAGTTTCAAATAGCGCAGGGGTACTGGGGGCAGTAAGGAAGTGTAACCAATTCAAGAACTTGGTTTAAAAAGTTCATAATTTTCCAAGTTGGGAAAAATAAACTAAAGAAAACCAGAACACACTGGGTTGGCATCTCTTGAATATATTTACTAGGACAGTTAGCATCACCATGGTCAGTATTAACTGCATGGGTCACTGCATCTGGAAGCCAGTCAAAATGAGTCAGCATCTGTTTGTTATTTTGTATATGTAGTAAAAATATTGCCTTGGGTCAATTAAACTTTTCTTCAAAAAGTGAACCATTGCCTCAGCATAATTTCCCCTTTTTTCCTTAAAAAAATCACACAACAACTTGCCATTCCATTTAAAATATTGCATAGAGCTAGTAGATGTCATACCTCATTGTCAAACAGGTCCATGATTTGTAATGAATATTGTGGTCAGGGAGAAACTCGTGAATAGTTTCTAATAATTCTTAGCCATTTGAACATGGAGTAGGGTATGGGCTAAGACTGGTTTTAATTTTACTTTATATAAAGCAGAGAAGACTATATACCAGATGTTGCCCTACTTCAAGTTACTCTGAAATCTTGGAGTAAATTAGTACTGAACTTCAAAGCAGTCTATTACAATAACCTCTCAGGTTTTTTCAATGAGTGATGATGATGGTAATGATGATGATGATGATGATGATGATACAGGTATACATTATCACTATCAGCAGCTATCTGTAGAATGATGTTCAAAATAAAAGACTCATTTTGTTAGAGAAATCAGATCAATTCATTTATGGCATTTACCAAGTTTTACTGTGGTAATTTTTTCACATTTTTTCCTTCCCCCTTTTTTTTTTCTTTAGACATCTATCTGTTTTCTCAAGGCAATCCTGGAGATGATACCTTTGAATAAAATCAGTGATTTACAACTATATAAATTGAGACATGATTTTGGAGGCTTAACTGCATAGAAAGGAGAGCAAGGAAGTGAATATTTACTGAGACTCTACTAAGCACAAAATACTCTGCTATTGTTTGACACTGATAGTTTAGTCTGTAAAAGTCTTTTTTTGTCCAAAAGTGTCTTTTTAAAATAAAATTTATGGTAAATCTCTTATGTGTAGCACATGGTAAAATTTCTAAGAGCCTTTCATTAACACCAAGATGAAAGCCTATTTGGATAGGGGCTATTTGCTTATTATTATTATTTTTTTTACTTCTGTGTCTGCGTGAAACTCGAATGTCCTGAGAACTCACTCAAAATTAATACACATCACCTCCCTCTTCTTTTTTCTCATTACTGGACAAACAGCAGCGTAAGTTTCAAAGGGACGTTATGTTTTGTAACAGAAAGTAGCAGACTGGCTGTCTTTATGTTGATCTGCCCAGAGGCACAGCCTCTGGAACGCTCAGGGTCATCTCACCTCTCAGACAGTCGGGGCCTGCATACGGCCTGTAGCAGTCACACTGGTAGCCAAGCCATAAGTTGATGCAGCGTCCTCTATTTTGACAAGGTTGACTTTCACACCAATCCTTTCGCGTGCAGCCTGCTTTGATATTTAATGACAAGCCAGATGAAATGTTCTCCAGGGTAATATGATTCGAATCAAATTTAATGTCTTGGAGACAGCCTACAAATGAAGGTATGGATGCTGTATTATAGATGTTAAGCAGCGCAATATCATCTCTGGTCATTTCCACTGGTAAACCGCCCAAAAAAGAGTCCCGAAAAGCACATATTGATTGATTACTGTCAAATGGAAAAGGAGCTTCAGTGACACATTTCTCCTTACAGGAGTTGTCAGTTAAGGAAAGGGTCACAGTCTCTGCAAATATCACCTCCACTAAGTGCCACTGTCCATCACTGGTGTTGTGGGAAATATACAGAAGCACCTGCAACTGATTATGAACTTGGACTGATAAGTGAATGTAGCCACTTAGCAACTCCAGCTTTGCAAACACGTCTCTGTTGCCCCAGATAAACAGAAGTGCCATCGGTTGAACGGTCTGAAACCTGAAGACGATGCTACAAACTGAGCTCCGGGTTGTATGCGAGCCACTTGTGACCCACAGGAAGCTATTGCCCCCAAATGAAAGTGTGGTGACAGCTTCACATAGAGACCCAGCATAACCAGGTGGACATAGGCAGCTGAATCCATGTTGGCCATTGTGGAAATGAGGGATGCAAATTCCATTATTTAGACATTGGCGATGTGTACAGCCCAGGAGAATATCAGAACAGTTTCGTCCTCCATAAAACGTTCTCGAAAGGTTGTCAAATGGACAATGGCAAGTATAATTTCCATGCAAGTTCTCACAAGTGCCACCATTTTGGCAGGGATTTGACAAACATTCATTGATGTCTTCTTCACAGTGGACTCCTGTTAAATAAGGAATAACAAGTGAAAATCACGTATATTCAGATCATAAATAGAACAGAGCTAGCTCAGGTTTAGGACTGTAATGGAATATATTTCTTTAGGAAAGCTAAAATCAATTATGTCATTTCATATGTGTGATGGAAAGGAAAGTAGTCACAGCAGACTTTAAATTCATCCTTTAGGAATAATGTCAACTGCAGCAGGTGTTCAATCTACGATTGCCAAACGTACTTGTTACATTCAATGTCATAAGAATGGAAAAAAGGAGAAATTTTGTTCCTAGCAGTGATCGCAGATACAAATGATTACACAATTATGGACTCTTCTTGGTTGTTCTTTATTCTAGTTCTCTCTGCCCTGTTTCAAAATAGTGCTTTTGCCTTTTGTTTTGTACCTCTCCATAACTCCTAAAACCAAAATTTGCCAGATACAAACCTCAACATTTCTTACCATATAGGGATTCTAGGGTGAATAGAGGGTACCAATTCCCACCTCTCCAAATAGTTTCATTATAAAATCAGATACACATCTCAGGTACACAACTCTTACTTATAATTTTGACTTCATACTTTAAAAAAAATTTCCCTAATTCCAAGTCAAAGAAAGATTTCTAAGAGATAATTATTAGAATTTATTTCATTTAATGCCAGGCAAAATCATAAAACTTTAAGAGAGATAGTGAATTCAAATTAATAAATAGTGAAAAAATTGACATTTGTGAAGTACTTTTTTGATTTCCCAACATCTTCATCCACATTATTATTTTTGTACTCACCCTAGTTATCTGGTTTCAAGGCCAATATTCTGAGTTCTTTTTCACAGAAGAAATTGAAGCTTAGAAAGTTCAAAGTCTAAATTGCAAAGTACTTCTACAATCTGACTCTAAGCAAACTAGGTTTTAAAAATTCAATATGATACTGTTCTTTTAATTGATAACTTAGTGCATTCTTGTTTATTGTTTTACTGGTTTGTGTGTTTTTCTGCTGAATTCTATGCCCACATGTGTGTTTTAAAAAGTTTAGCCAAAGGCTTATTTTAGCTTTCTCTTGTTGTGTTGAAATGCTGGAGGAATAACAACTCAGAGGAAAGAAGGTCTATTTTGGCTCAGTTTCCAAGGTTTCAGTCCAGGGTTTGCTAACTCCATCCCTTTTAGACCCATAGCAAGACAGAAACGCTGTGGTAGAAGGGTATGACAGGAAAAGCTGCTCATCGCATGAGAACCAGGAAATGAAGATAAAGGAAAAGATCTAGAGAGGAAGGGACTAGTACCAAATATAGCCCCCAAGATCACAATCTCATAATCTACTCTTTTCATTTCAGTCCTACTTTCTGTTTCCATCACCTCCTAATAATGCCCTGAAATTATGATTTCATCCATTGATGAGATATAATCATGAAGTTAGAGCCTTCATGATCCAATCACTTTGCAAAAGCCCAACCTCTGAACACAAGGAAACCCATGGGGGCACATTTTAGATCATAACCATGGCAAGTATCCTATCCTGACAGTGTTAGATCTGCACTCCAGCTAGGCTAAGTGATCTTGAGCCGGTTTCTTGACTGTTTCTCAATTTCCTCTTCTACAAAATGGGGTTAATGATAGTATTTATATCACAGATTTTTTAAAAAGATTAAATGAAGTAAATCATGTACTATGCTCATAACATTAATGTTTAATAAATTATCCATTAAGTATCGGTCACAACTAAAAATAATAACCAAAAGAATTACCCTGTAATAAAAAAATGTGAGTAGTGCTGTGGTTATTGAAAGAGACAGTCTAGAAAGTGCAGGCATAGGTAGTCCATAAATTGCATAATTTTATATACTAAGAGATTTATATGGACAACATAATAGTCTAGAATCTCATTAGATTGTGAATTCCCTGAGAGAAGAAAAAATGTCTGTTTTATACATCAATATATTTGGTGCTTGCTTAGTGCCTGCTCATATTTGGCATTTGGTAATTAATTTTTTGAATTAATGATGATCTTCCTAACATAATAAATATTTTATAATGTATTTAGTCTGACCTAAAGTCCAAAGTGCTCTTATTGTATATATTTTTAGATCCATTTAAACAATGTTAATCATTGACTGTACACTGTCACTTATATGGCTTATATTTAGGCACTTGATTGGATTCCATTGTACTGATATTGTCCAATTCTTCAGCTACTTTCTTACAGCCTTTATTAATTCAAAAACATGATAATCTCTGAGGAAACAAGGAAGGCTCTATAATCCTCTTTAATATCTCCCATAGTCCCTGAACAATGCTAAGGGTACATATTGTAAACATTTGATGAACAGAACTGATAGAACTGAATTGAACTAACTTGTTACTTAATCATCCTTAGAGAGAACTGACATAAAATTACAGATAAAGCTTAATTCTAAAGGAGTGTTTAACTTAACTAAAATGCAAGTGGCATTTAACTGACTTTATAAATTTTTTTATTAGAAGATATTTTACTTTAATTTTTACAGAATTTTAAAGACAAAAATAACAAGTATTTAATTAAGTGGAATATTCAACAACTCATAGGTGTAATAAAAGTAAAATACTGATATTTTCCCTCTCACTCCATAGTTGACATGTTTAATGGAGTGAGGATTTTTTCCCTTTGGATAAATTCTCCAGAAGACTGTATGAATTTTATGACTATTGTTGGATAATAGATTCACGATAAAATTTTCAAAATTTGCAATAATTAAAATGGTCAGTTACCAAAAAAAAAAAAAAAAACCCTCAGCTCAATTTAGAATTAAATTAATCCTCTTCATTTGTCTGCTAGGCTAACTTTAAGCTGTCTTGAGAGAAGACCTGGAAGGCTTCTACCCTCATTTTCTGTTCCTCTGCTGTCCTCACCTCCATAGTTGTAAGTGTTCGGGATCCTAGAAGCCTAGAGTTTGTGGAGAAGAGAAGAAAGGGGTTCAGAAAGTCTTGGCCTGACTGATGATGTTCCAAGGCCTCTAAACCTAGAAGGTTTTACAGCTGATTTTTCTAAGTTTCTTGGAGCCTACAGCTGAAACTTACTCTCAAGTTCTCTCCTCCCTCATCCACAGCCACTGGTTTGCTGGCATTTACTCTTTCTTTACCAACTCTTTGTCAGCATTCTCTCATCTTCCGACAGGGGCCTGCTGGAAAATTTCCCTTTTACTTGGACCATTAACTGATACTACTTTTGCCTTGGGTTTCCAGTCTGGACCTCAGGACTCATGTACTTTTGACCTGTATTTGAGAGTCTTATTGGCATTCCAGCACAATATAGCAGCAATTCTCTCTCTATTTCTTTCCTGCTGCCTTAGAATGAGCCACAATCTTCCATCTCTAGATTCTTCAAGGAAGTGCAGAGTCTACTCTAAATTAATGGTTTCTCTCCTCATCCGAAGTTTAGAAGGCACTGACAGTGTCCTTGCAGCCATCTCCCTCTGCTTGGTGTTGAAATGTAGCTTCCCACTAGAAATTTGAGGGTGCTATACAACTTGTAACACACAGCGCTTCTCTCCAAAGAAATCCACTGCTTCAAATAATCTTTCAAGAATCTTCACATAGTTTTGAGATAAAGATACATCTTTCAAAGCCTGAGGCCCTTTGTCTGTATTTATTGTGACATTCTGCATTATTATCTCTCTTATGTCTTGCTTTGGTAACTGACAGCAACGATATCTTGGCCCTTTAGTTGGAACTTCAATCGACCATTTTCTGAGATTTACAAAAATACCTAATCTATGTTCTACTTTCACAGAGATACAAAATAGGAGGCAAAGACCTGGGCTCAAAATATAATGTAATGGAATAACAAAATGCATCGTTATGAAAGCACATTGTACATAGAAGTTTCCCAATGAGTGTAGAAAAAACATTAGGGCAGCAATAGAGAATACTTAGCAAATTTTAGGGAAAAGACTTGGTGAGAGGCATAATGGTAAATCTTGAGCTATGAAAACTCAGTCTTATAAACTAAATCAAATAAACAAATCCTGACTACATATCTACAATTTATAAAGTTCTGTGCATATCACGGATTAACAACTAGTATCTACCCTCAGGGAATTTAAGAAGTAAGACAAATTTGTGAAAAATTAAGTAATAGTGTAAATCAAAACAATACTGAAGAAATATCACCACACATTACCCAATGGATCTGAGTGAACTGTATGGGCAACAGTGACTGCAAAGGACTCTGAATTCTCTCTTTACGTCGATCTGGGAAAGTCAAATGGAGATAGGACTTACTGTGTTTCAATATGGATGAGAAGGACAAAATTGTCCCTGTATGTACAAAGAAGTGAATAAACCAAATAGTCCTCAGTGGAAAGCTTAAGGCATTTAGAGGTGATGGTGAATCATGATGTTGGCCTGAATGATTTACGTAGGAAAATCAAATCAGAAAGGTTAGGTGCAGCCAATTTGGAGGTCTGGGAACTTGCAAAGTTTTTATTGTTTTATTTTTATGTGTTTACTACTTTATTTTCTGACAGTGGGAATTACTGGGCTCATTATTGGACAGAAGACCAATATGGTTTCTCATAAAGATCAGTCCCACAGGGAAATATAAGACAGCGAGGCAGCTATTAAAATTGTCCACACATAAGATTATTTGGGCCTAAAATAGGATATTTAATTCCTTAATTCCTTTCAGTTACAGTTAGTGTAGAAATGCACATGGCAGTGCTTTCTTTACTATTTGCTCACTATGTTTTCTTATAATTCTTAATAAAGATTTACATATTTAATCTTTCACAAAATAGTTACATATTTCCTATAAATATAAAGGGAAGCTAGTTTCATGATTTTAAAAAATAGAGAAAATTCATATCGAGGTCAAAGTTCTGAAGAACAATAAGCACAATTAAGTGAAAATATTTATGGCCACTTGCGATTAAAATCAATTTTATAAAACATCCTCATGGTAAAATAAGAGCAGACATTTTTATTTGATAAATCCAGTAAGTTAAAATTGAGAAAACAGGTTGAAAATTCTTTCATTAGTTACATGATTGGCTGGGCAAAGAAAAAAGATCTTCTGTCAATCAAAATGAAAAGATCAGGCAATATTTATAAGCTTGCTGGTGCATTGAGTATTCTTAATTTGGTATTTTAGTTGACTAAATTATTTTTGTATAAATACATATAGTATAAGGTAGACAAATGAATGTTACTATTTTTGTTTATTTAAAGTCAATTTAATTAAGCATTATTCCCTTATTTTATTTTTCTAAATTCTTTTCATTCAAACAGCTTCTGATTCTATAATAATGTTGTATTTAAAAAATAAATTTGTTAGTGAAAATTTTTGCTACTTGTTATAGCTCATATATTAATCAGAATAAATTATATGAATGGGTAGAAAAGACATAAACTTGATGTTTAAATATAAATATCATTGACTTTTAGCATAATTCCCATATGATTGAAGTCATGGTCAATTAAATATCTGGAAGAATGCTATTTCTACAAAGACATACAAATATAGCTTAAAAACCAAGATTCAATGCATAAATATATCCACTCTTCCTTACTGAAAATTTCTATTTTTCATATGATCATAATGTTATATGAAAATATTAAATATTAGTTCCTAAATAAAGATTTTAAAAACTCAAAAGATGGTACCAACTATCTTATATACATAATAACAAGAGAGCAGTTTACCTATGAGCATCATCATTAAAACATGAAAACAGTTTATTCTGGTTCCAAACATTTTTCCAGGAAAAAAACAAAAACAAAAAACAAACAAACAAAAACAAACACCTAGGTTGACAGACCAAGTTTCTGATGTACCATTTCCCAAACTGTGGGCTTGGTTTTCAACATCACCGTCTTCCTCTCAGCTCGCAAGTGGAAAAGTGAGGTTTGACTTCTCTCTCTCCTCTCTGCATCGGGTGGACTTAGTGTAAGACTCATTTGTGCTACTTAGCAGGCAGACGTGTTATATTCTTAGCTCCAATCCCTGCTTAACGCATGGTAATTGTCAATATGAACAGGACACTGAACATGAGCAATATTACTTTGGAAACATGAGTTCAGAGGAATCTAAATACAGATTGCCATTTGGGCCACTTTCATTATGAAAAATTAGGGTTTGATTTTAGTTTTCTTAACAATAAAAATAGGGTTGCTTTTTTGTTTTAACTTTTTGTTTTGCTTTTGAATAGTAATGTCAAACTTACTGATGCATGCAGGAAAGAAAGGAGATTTTTAAAAATTAAGAAAAAAAAAAGAGTAGGAGGTTCCATCAACTGAGTCAGCCCCACATGCACAGATTCAACTCACTCCAGATCAAAATTATTGTTTTAGAAATGAAGAGTTACAGATTTTCTTCTAGTCATTATTCCCCAAACAGTGCAATGTAACGAACATGTACATAACATTTACATTGTATGGGTACTAGAAGTAATCTAGAGGTGATTTTAAATACATAGAAGGATGCACATAGATGACCTAAGTATTCTTGTATTTTGGGGTCCCCTGAGGTCCTGGAGCCAAATTTGCTGGCTACCAAAGAATGACTGTGATTTTGTGGTGCTTTCAGACTTACACTCCACCCTATATGAAAGAATAATTGTTTTCTGTTCCTCTGAAATCCAGTGCCATTTAATTTTATAGAACAGGATCATTTGAATATGTTCAGCATTTGAGAAATACTTAGGGTAATTGGTGGTTGACATTTTCATTTAACTTTTTCTGGAAGGAGAGATCTGAAGACTCGCAGAGATTTTGTCCAGGCAGTGCCAGCTGAGCTGTCACAAATGCCTCCAGAATGTACTAATAAAAATAAATAGGCAAACAAATAAATAAATAAAAATTCTGTGTTTAAATATGGAGATTGTACAGTCGATTATTTTCTCGGGGCCTCGTTCATCATTTATTTTTATTTTAGACATAACTAAAATAAGCTTGACTATGACACACCTCAACTTGTAGCAAAACAGAGTCACCAAAGGAAAAGGGACGGGGCACTGCCATGTGTGTGTTTAGCCAGGAGAAACGACAGCTGAGAGTTGGATGGTGCGCTTGAGTGACTGGTGAGTGGTGCTGATTCTGGGTCCCAAACATATGCAAGGCCCTGATTATAGTAAGGCTCTACTCGTGACCATTTAATTTTCACAAGTGATGGAAAGGACATTGCTAGCTTCATTTCCCAGGCGATGACATGAGCTAGCTTGTGGTTGGTACACTATGTGCTTCACACCTGAGATGAGCCTTTTTTCTCTATAGTGTGGTGCTCCCTTCAAGTAAAATAATATGGTGAAATGGCATAAAATATTACAAAAATACAGCCATTTAGAGATATTGCAAATAGGAGCAAAATCAGTATCTAAACAGTACCGGACAATAATTAACATATAAGTTATTGCCATACAATATTATCTACTACGTTTTTATCTAGAAATATAACAAAGTATGTAATAGATTTTTGAAATATTTTAATGTGAGATGATTAAAGTAAAACAAAAATGTTTATGACTTTAAAATATGTTAGGGCAAAAGCTCTTTTATATACATTATCACCAACTTTAATGATACCAGAAAAATGTGGAGTTGGTGATTTGTTTGGTATAATAAGGTTTTATTTTCATGTACAACATACAGCATGGAATTTTTTCTTTGTTATCCATCATTTTATTCCCGTCGTCCTTTATTATCATGTTATTTTGAAGTCATGGTACAGAGACACATATACAAATTCTCTAGACCTGATATTTGTTCAAGACCATTTTATAGCCCAGATTTAAAAACTATTGAACCCAGAGAAAGGCTTCACTCAGTCTGTTGTTTGAAAGTATTCTGCCATCTTCAAATGAAGAGCATACGGCAAAAAGCTTTGTGTTTCAATTCTACATATCACTTGATTTTGCACTTCAAAAGTCACACTGACACTCTGGATATTGGTAAATGGTTTTTAAAAAATTATTTTATGCACTGACACATAGAACTCTCAGCACTGCCCACACTCACTCTTGCTGATGCTACTTTGAAAAATAATTTCAGAGAAACTCGACTCTGTTCAACCAGAACATTTCTAATTGGCTTTGATCAGTAAATCATCAGAAA
This sequence comes from Dasyprocta punctata, assembly GCA_004363535.1. NCBI lineage: Eukaryota > Metazoa > Chordata > Mammalia > Rodentia > Dasyproctidae > Dasyprocta > Dasyprocta punctata. Next base: position 31,726 of record RJWM01023395.1, read on the forward strand.
CAGCTCTGCTCTTAGTCCTTTTCCCCCCTCTTCTTGTCAAAAGTGAATGATTAAACACTCAAGTTACGGTGAATTACAAAAACCTGCTTTGTATTGGGTTGGATGTGTTGCTATTCCAAGTAATGTTTGCTTTCTTTCTGCCATAGTATGAATTGGCTTTACATTCTTTAGTAGTGCTGTTTGTCATTTTGCACAAATTTATTAATATTTTCATTCTGCACAGCTACAAAATAATGTCAAAGGCCAGGTAAATTACTGGTCTGGTAAGGCCTGCCTGACATTCAAGGCCCTCTGCAATCTGGCTTTTATTTATTCCCCCGCATTGCTTTTCCACTTCCCCCTACATAAATGGTCTGTATTAAAACATACTTTAGTAGAATAAAAATTAAAACATTTTCAGCATTTTCTCTCTCTCCCACACTTATTCAGAAATCCACATTTCCTTCCAGGGTTCAACTCAATCAGTATTTACCCCATGAGAATGATTTCCTGAGGTAACTCTTACTCATGTTTATCCTG